>JAQZBX010023457.1:0-30823 GCA_029593785.1 Cabassous unicinctus | reverse complement strand
ACAAAAAAAAAAAAAGAAATGTGCACCTAAACTAGCCCCTTGTTTTGAAATGTTAATTAACTTTTTTTTTTAACTCTAAAGAAATCCCCAAGTTTCTCTCTTTGCCAGGAAGCTAGGAGACCTCTGAGATGGAAGTCAGTGCAAGGTCTCCAGAGATGCAAATTTCTAATTGAGGCTAAGAACCACACACAAGTTCAAGCCTTCCTTTTCACTCTTCCTGTACCTTCAAGGTGCTGACAAGGGAAAAGTAAGCTGAAAGTTTAAAAGCTAGAGTCTCGCACACTACTGAGGTCAGGATCCCAGCCTTCTTCTTACTATGCCTCAGTTTCCTATTCTGTAAAATAAGGATGACTAGGGCAGTTAAGTGTTTAAAACAGCACAGGCTTTTCAGTATATACTTTCGTTGTTTGTTTGGAAAAGCTATATATCACCTTCTGAGCCACAAATCACTTACATGCTGTTACTAAAGAAATCTATATTTCTTCTTTTATTTTTTCCCATTGATTTGCATGGCTAAGCAGGACTCAAAGCTGAGAGGTGAAAATCCAGTCTGTTCCCTTCTCTCCATCTCCAGTGCTACCCAAGCTCAAGTCATCATCTTCTCTTGCCCAAGATGGTGAAATAGCCTCCTATCTGGTCCCCTCAGCCTCCTTTCTTGTCCCAATACAGTCTATTCTCCACACAGAAGCCCAGTGAGCCTCTCTACATCTATGAACCAGATCATATCATTTCCCTGCTAAAGCTTCCCAACATCTTCACATCAGAAGAATAAAAATGGACTCTCACCACAGTCTCCAAAAGGTCCCATGTGACCTGGCTCCACATCCACCTCTCTGCCTTCATCTTTCATCCCACCTTATTCATAATTTGCTAGCCACATGGTTTCCTTTCTGCACTTTAGACACGCCAAACCCATTCCAGCCTCAGTGCCTCTGTGTGGGCTGTCCCCTCTGCCTGTCTCCAGTCTTCACACAGCTGACTTTGCATCTCTATCTGGTCTCAGCTCCAAGTTCACCTCCTTAGAGAAGCATTTCCTAACCACTTTCCCTAAAGTAGCTCCTCTTCCCTATACCTCCATCACGCTTTAATTCATCAAAATGTTTTCATTGTCTTCACAATCCTTTTCTTTATTTGAAATTATTTTGTACATTATTTACTTTGCTGGTTTATTGTCTGTGCCTCCCACCTCCAGCCTCCCACGAGCACACTGTAAATGTTGCTTGACTAGGGAGGGAATCTGCCTTATTTGTGGCTGTAGCTCCGGTGCCAGAACACTGGCACACACATAACAGGGACTCCTTAAATATTTTTGCATGAATGAAAACAAAGGTGAGGAATATTTTATTGAAATTGTGAACTCAAGGTGATGCCCTCAAAATGCAATGAATAAGTTACTATTTTTATGTGAGATGCATACTTTTTGTGGATATATGGCACAGCTTCTATAATTCCTCTATTTAGACCACATGGACATAGAAGTTTCTATTGGTAGCTACAAAAGTGTGGAATGGGGTAGTCTTTGGAAAGGAAATGTAATAAGACTCCAAACCCTGGGAATATGTGCCTCTGCACACCATTTACCATCCTATCAAGAATCAGTGGGTAATGCAGTCAGAGAAAATTAAGAAAATTCCAGTCCCACCATGTAAGTTTGTATATCATGTCTACATGTTTTTAGATTAAGATAGGGGCCAGTCATTCCCAACCTTTTGGCCAGAGGACAGTGGATTATTAGTGGGTCATGGGAGAACTTGCTCAGGTGGCATAGGGGAGGTTGCTGTACCTGGCTGATCCACAGGATACCAGGTCACAAAGCAGTAGAGACCAAATTCATAGGCTAATGGAAACTCTGTTCATGCATTATACTTTCTTTTCTTCTAAACTTTTCTAGCAGGTAGGTAGACAATCTAGTTAGGTAGAGCATCCCAAATTCACTGTGGAAAGGGGCCAGTTGAGGTAAAGGAATAGAAAGAGACATAAGAAACTTTTAACTTAAAAATTGATTAGTTTTATCTTAATACCAGAATAAGTGTTCCCTGCGTAGTATAAAAGAATAGTCTAATCACTAGGATAGCATCTATCATCTCATTGCCAAGTAGTTTATCATTATATTGGCAAACATTTCACAGTCAATCTCCTGGGAGCTTATTAATCATGATTCAGGTCCTTCGCATCTGATCATTTCCGGGTGCTCTGAAAGAAATCAGTTTGGGGCTTGCAAATGAGAACATTGTATTCAATACTACAAGCCAATGGGCAGATTTTTCTGCTGCTTCTCTCTTTTTCTAGACCACATTCTGTGAGTCGTAAGCCATCCATACACTTCCACTTGTGACACCACCACCTCAGGCACAATAGGCTTTTGGTTGGCGTGGAGGAAGGCTCTAGAAATCCTCCATTTCGGTGTCCTATTCATTTTCCCTCGGCCTTTTGCAAATCACTTAACATTTCTGCCTGATGTGCTTGGTTGTACAGTGCTACAAATGAAAATATCATATTTGCAAAGTGTTGCATAAGATATAATTTCACTGTTATTTTAATTACCGTGCTCTCTAGCTTGAGCTCCTTACATAATGGTGTGCCTGGATAATTTCTAGCATGGCAAGGGGTGTCTCTATTTTTTTCTAACTTCTTTTTTGTTACAGTGCATGACCAATGACCAGATGATCCACTTGTAACAACTAAATTTTCGGGAAATAATGAGTGTCTCAGGGTATAAAACGTCATGGAACTGGAAGGGGTAAATGTCTGATCTTACAGAGACTACAGTTAGTACATAAAATTCCCAGTATTTGGACCCAGTTAAACACATTACTTAGATGAGAACAAGGAAGAGAGAACAGAAGTGGGGAACAGCCTTTTATTCACCAAGACTTATTCAGGATGTACCACCCTGCTGTTTTGATGACAAGAATACTACTTTAGGATTATCTGAGCTGGTTTCGAGAAGCAAGGGATGCCCAATTGTCATCAGGGTGATGGTTGAAAATGATTGTAATCAGTCAGCCACAAACAAAAATAAATGGCCTGCCAAGAAAATATGAACCTCCTTGGGACAGAAGAGATTTTCTAAAAAAAATAAATCTCCTGTTGGCTTGAATAATCCAGTCTGACTGATCTGTTTCCACGAACTGACTAGCTAAATGACCCACAGGTTTAGTTTAGCAAATCGTGTATGCTTTTGTGGTGTGTGCGTAGGGTTACAGAAAAAGACTGAGGTGTTTTTTGTTTGTTTGTTTTGTCTGTTTGTTTTGTCTATTTGTCTCCAAGATACAATATCTTCTAAATAAAACTAAGAGTTTACTGTTGGTATGGAAAATTATATCTTAACCACTGTTGTGTTCCTGGCTACAAACATGCCTCAACTTATTCAAATCTCTAAGTATTAACTGAGCACCTGCTTTCTGGCTGTCATGATACCAGCCAAATGGTACCAGTTTGTACCATTTGCTGATTTCCATGGTACAAATGCTTCCGCTGTGGTCAATTTCAAATCAGTGAATTAAGAGTTGAGAAGAGATGCACAAAATCAACTCCCCTGCATACCACTGGTAGGAGAAATAATTAAGACAGCAACAAAAACAAATTAGCATTTGTGCTGTGGTTTAGAGCTCACAAAGTGATCTGCTCACATGTGCTCCTCCAGTTCTCAAAGTTTTCTGAGACAGATGGTATCTTCGATACCGAAGTTCAAAGACTTTAAGGAGTCATATCTATTGTGAAGAGTAGATAACAGAAGTGGGACACAATTCCTTATTTTCTGAAACCAAATCACATGCTATTTTCAAGTGTTTTCAAATTCTATGCCCTTAAATTTACAAATTGATTAGTAAAGTATGTCTACTTCTCCATGACAAGCAATAATAATTGCTTATATTTAATATTGCTTTAAAAGCATTTGAAATATTTTTGTATTTATTATCTCAACTGAACTTCACCTAAACCTGATGAGGTAGGTGAGGTAGAGATCATTATATCCATTTTACAAGTTTTGAGGTTCAATTAGGTTAAGTGGCTTGCCCAGATCTCTGGGTCTATAGAGGAAGAGAAGAATAAAAAGTAAACCATAATTGATATTTCTTATCAGGAACATTAGTGCTGGGGCCCAGTGGAAGAACAGTGCCTGGGATGAAAGTGACAGAAACAGAGAGGTCCCAGGCCTTCAGAGACAGGGTTGCCAGGTTGACTCCATCTCTTCTTCCATTTATACCTGTACATTATAAACACCTGGGAAGAATACAAAAAAAATCTCAATCCCTGGGTCACATCCATGGCCAATTCAGCAAGAATCTCTAGGGTGGGACCCAGGCATCAGAATTGTTTAAAGTTATCCCAAGCGATTGACAGAGGAAAATTAATATATAACAGGGCACAATCCATTTATTCTTTAACTCTTTTATTACATTCACACTCTTCTGTCCCTGCATCCATGAAAACTAATAGTAGTTTCACACCTGCTAGTGCCTAATTGTAGCAGGCAAGATTTGAGCTACTGAGGGACAGGAGCCCTACCCTCTTTGAGTTTATACTCTAGAGGGGAGTTTATCCACTAGATAAAGGAGTTGTGCATTTTTGGATTTGAAAGAAGTGTGAAACAAGGAATGGAAACTCTAATAGTAAGCCACTGATTCTCTTATGAATGGCCCAAGGTCGACTTGCAGACTTTTAAAGGAAGTCACTTTCAAATAGGATCAGAGATCTTGTTTATGTTGATGTTTCACCTTGTACATCAAATTAAGGAGCTTTAATCGTTTGGGGTTTAATCATAGGTGCTTCTCAATTTATGTGCTAAAAGGGCTCCTAAATTGTTCTGTATAAGTCATTTTTAAGTTAACATTGAAAACTGTTTTCCTATTAACTCAAATTATCATTTATCTTCATTACAAGTGAACTTTAATTGGAAGTGAGTCCTAACAAATTTAGCTACAAATGTCTTACTGGGCCCTCTGGTAAACACCAATCAATACAAAATAAAGTATCCAAGAAAAAAAAATCCACAAAATCCTGGTAAACACATAAAAGGAGTTAGTTATTCTTTCAAGTTAATTTCTACCAAGAGACTCAGGTTTTTACAATTCCCCAACTCTCTAATTCAACTGGTTGGAAAGATGTACTTGTAAATATAGTGTATCTATATTAATTCCTCATGGTCAGAAAGCAACTCTCTTCTCAGGATTGATTTTCAGCTCAAATAGTTCATGGTATCTCTTAAAGTCCCATTGATAAAAATACATGACTGCATGGAGGAAGCCGGGCTCTTCCTGTCTTCACTACATTTTGCCCTATATTCTGGGTTCCTGCTGACTCACTGGGCATGCTGGGAAGACTCACTCTAAGAGCACAGGGAAACGAAGGCAGGCTCCTCCTTACCCATGAGCAGAACAGCTCTCCACTTACCTTCACTCACTCAGCACACAGTACTGCCATTCTGCTTTCAGAATCGTCTCCCGCACTAGACTCCATAGGATCTTGTTATCTCAGGGCCAAGTCCAAGACATAGGACATAATAGTTGTTCCCAAAAGGTTAAGGCATATCTATACTCCTCCTATACTGCAGAAAATCTCCTTGGCCACTAAAGACTCAGATGTTCTTTCTAAGGCAACAAGAAGGACTTCCTTCCTTCCCTCCCTCCCTCCCTCTATTTATTTATTTTTAAAAGGGGGAGCCAAGAAATTCCCAATTTATTTGGCATTCCAGAGGATTCCAGGTACTGAAATGATCCTGAGGTGCTAAGGCAGTGCTATCTTGGATTTTCTCCAAGTGGAGACTGTTCCCTGAAGCAAACATGGATTCTGTTAAGGCTGATAACTAAGATTGTGGTTCAGTCCTTGCCTTTGCTTCTCTCTTTCCTCATTTGGCCATTTGATGCCATTAGAAAGCTGGTATGAAAATTAAATGGAACTCAAATCAAATGCATGTCTCCACACAGCCAAGGAAGCAATTTCGATGGCAAATTAAAGACTAACAAATTTTCATCTTTGTAGCACTTGAGTGTTTACAAGAACCACTCATTCAGGCAGAACATTCACTATCATTCCTACTTGATAGGTAAGTCTATTGAGAAAGGGAGGGTTATGTGTCCAAGATAATCCAGCTAGTGAGAGGCAGAGCTAGTAAGCAAGTCCAGGGTGCCCAATTCCAAACCCTTTATCCTTTTGAATACACCAATTCTGTAGATCCCACTGAGGCCTGCTCTCTTCCCCTGCCCTGTCCATCAACTATGGAGAAATGGTTATAATTGGAGCGTATGAGTACCCCATAAGAGAGGGCTTCAGGGAGCAGCTGGAGGTTCCACTGCTTGGTGCAAAGGCTATGAAAGAGCCTTGCTTATTGTTCTATCTATTACTGACAGTAATTAATGCAAAAGCTCTTTCTTTTCCAACCAAGGTGTGGGGCTGGTTTAATTTCGCATTCAAAGGGAAAAGGTAAACAAGCAGGCCAAAAGCAAAAGCAAAAAAGAAAAAAAAGGGTATTGTATGATTATCAGGAGAGCACTAAATAAGCTTCATCCAAAACACATGAAGTAGGAAATACCGGCATTCAAAAACACAAGTGAGAAAAATGAATGCATTTCTTGTTATAAACCAGCCAGAAAGCATGCTGTTAGTGTCCATCCACTACATGATGGCTTATAAAAATTAAACATAATCCCCTATGGTGGGAGAGTTGATTGCTTTCTTAAAATTTTTTGGATCCAGTTTGATTGAGAATAGTAAAATAATTCCTAGAAATAATTTTGGCTACTCTACACCATGGAGTCTCCAGATCATGAAGAGAATGTCCATATTGATTGAATAATTTAATGTTTTAGTACAGTGTAATTCCAAAACTATTATTTGATTCCATTGCATACATTTTCAGAAAGGGCCACTGCAAAGTGACGTAGAGTCTGCAAACTCCTCCCATTTTCCATCATTGTTGACCAGTGTGTGTATGTGTGTGTGTGTGTATACAAGAGAGAATATGAGTTTGTCTTTGTGTTTGCATATTGGTGAAGTTTGAAACAGCACACTGGGCAAAACTGATAGCTGGCATGACAGCTTTTAAGGTGGCTTAACAGCTTGATGTATTCACCATGGTTCAAGGTCTTTGGTGAGGATCAAATGGTACATAATGATATATGACAGGACTTTGAAAGGCACAAGGAGTTACATAAGCATAAGGCTAAGAAGGCTTTATTATAGGAAATACCATATGTCAAGAGATGAGGGAAAACTCTAAAAAGCAGAAGAGATCAGAGAGTGAAACACTTTTATGAGACCTCTTCTCTTTCCTCTCATATCGCACTTTCTGGAGCTATGTCCTTTGCCAAACCAGAAAGAAAAGCATCTGTGTAATTCCCTTCCTCCTATAGCTTCTCCTTCTACTACTTCTTTTTTTAGGTGGCACCAGGGAATGAACCTGGGACGTCGTACAAGCGAAGCAGGTGCTCAAGCACTGAGCTATACTTGCTCCTCTCTACTACTTTTAATATCCCATTTCAGAAATTATTACAGAAACAATTTTAAAAGTATTAAATATTGATAGAAATAATGAGTAAAGTGATTTACTAAAATACCAATCAATGAGGAATGGACTGTATTTTAAAAAAGAAAAATGATACCAAGTGATTTTGTACATATATAACCTGATAGAGATTGCTCTCTTCCATGGTTAAAAGAGAAGAGGATGGCATAGGTATTCCAGAAGTGAAGACAGCCAAAGTTACTCTGCAGGAGGCACAGTGAAGATTTGGGATTTACATTTGAACATTTGAGGATGAAATGGGGAGAAAGCAGATTGGTATAAGTTAAGGTCAATGTGGGGGAAGTACACAAGGGATACTGCCTAGTGTTGGGGTGGCTGAAGTATATTTAAAAATGAGGATGTTTAATGTTCAATTACAATATAATTGCATTTTTGCCATGTACGGCCCTTATTTCTCCTTTCCTTCAGTAAAGAGTGTTAGACACATACTTTGAAAAAGTTAGATTGCTAGTAGTTTTGCATGCTAGCTTGTTCAATTGTGTAAGTCATGGGAAGGGTTGAAATAAAATCTGGATCTAAATGTGCAGGACAGAAATAACCATGAGAATGAAAACCTCCAGGGGATTTTCAGATTTCTTCAGGCGCATTTTAGACTTTGAAGATATGGAAAAACTAAACTGAAATTTATCAGGGAAGAATTATGGAGATCCTTGAGTTAAACTCCCTCATTCGACAGGGGGAAACAGGCATGGGAAGGTGCAGTGATTGCCCAAAGTCAGACAGCTAGTACTTGGCAGAACTAGCATGAGAATCCAAGTGTTATTTTGTAGTTCTGTTTTCAATATACCAGTAGTTTCCCAACTGTGTTCTGTGCAGCCCTAGCATTCAAAGGTGGTGACTAAGGCACCAGTTGGGGAAGGATGTACAGACAGCGAGAAAGAGGTTGAGTAAGTGGGAATCCAAATTTCCAACTTGAACAGGAGCAACTCTTCATTATCTATCATATATCTATATGTTGGATATAACAGTTTGAAGTTCTTTCATGAATCCCAAAAAGAAAAAGATTATGTTCTTGAACTAATCCATTCCTATGGGCATGAGGTCCTTTTGATTGGACTATGCCACTAGGTATGACTCAAGTTGGGTCTCCACCCTCTTATTGGAGCTCTATATAAATGGAGACACAGAGAGACACACACGGAGAAAGGAAGCTGTCATTTTTGATCCTGCCACATGAGAGAGGTCTCAAGGATTTTTAGAAGCCAGAGCTTAAGCATGAAGTCCCCAAGAGGCTGAAGAGATACACCATATGCCTGATAGCCCACAGCTGAATGTGAGAAGAAAGTAGAGCAGTTGAGGTTGAGAGAGGAGGCCCAGAAAGAGACAAACTGAGCTCCAGGTGATGGTAGATTCTGGGTAGGAAGTCAGGGACCTCGGCAGAGATCAGCTGCCATGTTCATCACATGGCAGAACGCAGAATCACTAGTAGCTGACTTTGGTGAGAAAGCATCTTTGATGGTGCCTTGATTTGGACATTTCGCAGCCTTGGAACTGTAAGCTTTTACCCTAAATAAGATCCTGATTACAAAAGCCAACCCAATTCTAGTACTTTGCATCAGCAGCCCTGTGGAAAACTAAGATATTGGAGATTCTGTCCAAGATTTTGTTTGAAAAGGGATACCATTGCTAAAAAAGTTTTGAAACCATGGCTTATACTATGCTCCTTCTTTAGTCAGAAATAAAAATCAAATTTTCTAAGTGTTAGTCAAGATGTGACGGTTTCTGCAATGCATTATGGTGAATAAGGATTATAGGTTTTAAAAATAATGAAAATAAGCACAAATTCTCTCCTTTTGGAGGGTATAGAAATGACTCTGCAGGAAGTATATTTCTTAGGAGGTTCCCCTTGCAACAGGCAATAATTCCATGCTTTTGATTTGGCAATCTGATTTACAGCAAGGTGAAGGAGGTAACATTCCACTTAAGCCTTCCCCAATGGAAAGCCATAGATTCTACACTTGAAAATCTATAAATGGAGAGCTTCAATTTTACAGAGATTCCAATGCTCTTCAATTTCTATATGGATCATGGGTAATAGCAAAGAATCTTGAAACAGTGGCAAAAATTTATTCCTGCTACTATTTTTCTGAGAGCGAGCACTCAGAACGAAGTGTGAGGAATTTCCAGAGGATGCTTTATAAGACTGCCCTGAACATCTGTGACAGTTTCAAAATCCTTGGAAATCTTTGCATTTGTTAATGCAGGCTGATGCATTATGCAGCCTGATGCAGGCTGGTTAATGGGGGGTCTAGGAGGCCACCCTGAGCTCTGTGTCAGTTTCATAAGGGGTGGGCCGAGAGGTGTGACTTAAACCGAAATCAGGAAACTCCAGGGCTTCCTAAGAGAGAATGTGTGAGGTGAGTGGAAATGCATTGTCCCACTAACTCAAATCCCCACAGAAAGAAGGAGAGACCGGAGTAAGGCACTTTTATTTCTCAATGTTTGTCAGACACTTTGTAAAGCATACTTTATTTATATGATCACATTTGATTATTGGAAGTAGGTGGCATTTTGACAGATGAGGGAATATTCCTTGATGATGAGTCTAAGTAACTTGCTGAGGTTCATGAAACTTGTAAAGTGACAAAGCTAATATATGAATCCAGGGTTGTCTGTTTCCAAAGTCTATACAATATACATATATCTATAGGTTTTATTTATTTATTTATTTTAGAATATATATATTTTTAAAGGAGTTTCCAACTATCCAGACTAAAGTTCATGACTTAAGAAGTCAGGAGGCAAATAATCTTAAATGAAGATAAGGATCTCTCCCTCGCTTCTCCCCACCCTTCTCTGACTCTCCCTCACCCTCTCTCACTCTCTCTATCTCACACATGGGCAGTGTAGAACCCAGATCCTTAAAGTTTTATGGTATTCCCAAAATTACTCAGTGTGTATTATACCTAAGATTAGGCCAAATCCCTTCACATTGAGAAATGTACTTTTCATTTATGCCCTGTGTATGTGTGTGTCCATGTGTATATGTGTCTCTGTGTGTGAGCGTGTAAGGGAGTGTAGGTGTGTTTGTGTGTGTGAGGGAGTGTGTACGTGTGTGTGCATGTGTGTTGTGAGCATTGCTCAGCGCCAACGCACAAGACAACTGCATTTCACAGTTGAGTCTTCCGGCAGCAATATTTTAGCAGAAGGAACATCAAATCTTCTCAATGACTTGCGAGCTGTGAAAGACATTGCAGCTAACTCCAACTGTAAAAAATATATTGGCTGCTGAAGAGGAATGGCATTTGGAGGACTAGGCTTTAAAACAATGTTGGGGGAGAGAAAAATAGAAGGCTGCAGTTCTCCGAGTAAAATAATCACCTTGAGGGCCCAGATGTGGGGAGAAATTCAAAACCTCCTTTTCTGTTTATCAGATTTACTGTACATCCTCAGCAAAGTGTCTTGGCCATCTGCTGGACTAAGCTCTTAATTATGTGGCTCCCCTTGCCTTTTTCTTCCTTTCAGGTCTTAAGTTCTCACACTGTGCAAGGGAAAGCTCCCATCCCACCCATGATGTTGTGCCCAAGTTAGTACATGTGTGTTTTTACTTTGTTTTTAACAGAGAATAGCTCCATTTGGGATTTTAGTGTCCCTGAAAGCCTAGAATATGTTTTGTAAGCTCCACCATGCTAACACCTTGTCACAAAGTAGATGGCCAATAATTGCTTGATGAATAAGGGACTGGTTAAAAATATTCACAGAGGTGTAGGCAGTGGCCACCGGAGGTTCTGAGGGGAGGGAGAGGGAAAAATAGGTGTCATATGGGGGAATTTTCAGGACATTGGAATTGTCCTGCATGACACTGCAATGACAGATACAGGCCATTGTATATTTTATCATAACTTACAAAATTGTGTGGGACAGAGTGTAAACTATAATGTAAACTATAATCCACACTTAGTGGCAATGCTTCAATATGTGTTCATCTATTATAACAAACATACCACACTAATGAAGGATGTTGTTAATGTGGGAAAGTGTGGGAGGTGGAGGAGGTGGAGGGAGTGGGGCATATGGGAATCCCCTATATTTTTTACGTAAGATTTAAATAATCTAAAATTTCTTTAAAATAAATAGATTTTAAAAATGTATTAAAGAAACAAACAAACAAAAATATCCACAGAGGTCGGTTAAATACCTACAACATTGCTCTGAGCTTTCTGGGAGACGATTTACATACTTTATCTCATCTGGTTCTCAAAACAGCCCCACCAAGGGAGGTCCTGCTGCCTCCCTTTTTCTTTTTTCTTTTTGGTTTTGCTTTTACAGATGGTGAAGCTGAGTATTAGGGATGTAAATAGTGTGTACAAAGACACAGAGGTAGACAGTGGCAGGGCTGGGATTCAAACCCAAGCAGTCTGACTCCAGACCTTGCATCCAACCATTAAACTGCGGTAGAGGGAAACTAGGTCCTGCAGCTACCCAGCCCTTTCCAAGTCTCCTCGGCTGCACCCAGGCATGAATATTCTCAGAGAGCTAAGAAGAAGAGAAGTTGATGCAGGAGTGATGAAATGAATTGGAGACTGCTTCAGTAGACATCCACCAACAGGGCCACCCCTCCTCTTAATTAGTGGTGAGTGCCTGGGGAGAAGGTTAGCTTTCCAAAGAGCTGGTTCTCAGCAAAGCTAGGGAAACTCATTATGCCTCACCGTGGGGGGTTCAGTTCTCCCTCCCAACCCTCCTTAAAAGCACAGTGGGGTGGCTGTGGAGAGATAAGGAAACATAAATAACAACTGTGCTTCTAAATGGCCCCGTCTGTACAACACTTCTCCTTCCAGAG
This sequence comes from Cabassous unicinctus, assembly GCA_029593785.1. Classification (NCBI taxonomy): domain Eukaryota; kingdom Metazoa; phylum Chordata; class Mammalia; order Cingulata; family Chlamyphoridae; genus Cabassous; species Cabassous unicinctus. The sequence goes on along the minus strand of JAQZBX010023457.1, from coordinate 18,515 downwards.
AGGAACCTGCACAAATACACAAGCTGTGCAGACCACACAGTCAAAATAGGAATCAGAAGGACTCTGGGTTTCGTTCTGTTTTCTGGAACAGCAAGGAGGGAAGCAGGGACTCTCCAAAAGCTGAGGGTCTGGCCCAGAGAACCCCATGCTCAGAATCATCTTTTGTAGTTTGACAGAATTTTATAGTTCAAAAAGCATTTTCAGATGATGCTCTCATCCCTCTTTTGAACCATATAAGTTAGTGAAGAGGGTGTGCGACTCTCAGGGATGCAGGGTCAGAAACTACAGAGAGGGTGAGAAACAACCAAGAGTCTCACAGCTCACAAGTGACCTGAGCCCCTGTTCTGACTGGAACGAGGTGCGAGGTGGTTCTTCCAGCATCCCCTCCTCTTTCAGCAATGGCTGGAAAAGTCGGTTCATTGGTCTTTTTAAGACTTTGCTAGTGGATTCCCCTCCCCTCACTCCTTCCCCAACTCCTGGCTAGAGAATAAGATGGACTTTTTTTTTTTTCCCCTCTGGAGTTCAGTCTCTAATGAGAACTGTTAAAGAAAGCTGATATAAAGCCAAAGATTTTACTAGAAAGGGAGGGTTACTGTATCTCAGGAAGCTTTGAAAGCATCTCCTTACTAGCTTGCATGTGTCAGGGAAGGGATCTTCCTCCCAGCCACCCCACCATAAACACAGTGTGGACAAGACTGGGCATGTATTTATGTGGTATGTTTTTAACAGTACAGGAAAGCTGGTCTCCCCTAAGCCACTAGACTGAACTCAAGAAACCTAGTTTTCCTTCCTGTTCTGCTACTAAGCAGATTTAAGTCATATCACATAAACTACTTGTGTCTTGGTCTTTTTCCCTGGTAAAACACAGGGATATTTATGATCCCTTTCAGTGTTAAGGTGATTAATAGCATCATGATAGAAATGGAAAAAGGAAAACTCTGAATTCATTTGTAATTAAAACAGTCTCTAAGTTATGAAAATCTTTTATGCAAGGCTTTATGGACATCCTCTCCTTTAATCTCAGTAATCTCATAAACTAGGATCAGCCACCGCCCATTGTACAGAGAAGTAAAGTGAGGCTCAGAGAGGCAAATAACAAGCTCACATAAGACGTGGCACCCACATATAAATTCAGGATCCCAAGTCTGTTGGATTCTACTGTTTCCAGTGGGAATAAATTCAGAAATTCACACTTGGAGAATTACAATAGAAGTACCTCACATAGGAAGGGGAACAGTAAGACATTACTAAGGACACATGTGTTGGCAAGCATTCAATGGGATGCTGAAGAAATGGGATTCAGGAAAGGTAAGATTTCATGGGCTAGGGGGAGGAATGGAAAGAAGGTCTCTACTCTTAGTCCATGTCAAGGGAGATAGGTCTGCATGGGGATTCCAAAAAGAACAGAGGAGGACCCTGAAAAAGGAAGGCAAAGATGGCAGCTAAAGGAGAGAGGGTAATGAATGGGAAGCAGACAGCATTTCAAAGCAAACTATTAAGTTGTCCTATACTATTAGTTATTCTGGTAAACAAACTTGTACTCACAAGCAGAACAAGCAGAATTTAGCTACCCAGATATTTGGTACAAGATAACTTTGCACAGGCTTTGCCATAAAAAGAGGAGTTCAGTCCTGCAGTGGTTTTATATGAGTGCAGGTTCCGGAGTTGTGATTTGAACCATAGCTCTCTTACAAATTAGTTGTGGGCACAAGGCAAGTTCCTTAACCTCTCTGTGCCTCAGTTTCCTCCACTGGACCTATTTCCTAGGGATGTTTTGGTGACTCCAAGATAAAACACATAACACATCCTAAGCACTTGAAAAATATTATTATTGATAGAATAGATATGAAATGCATCTTGCTAATATGATTATCTAGAACCATGATCTCCAAATTCTGTACAGGTGAGAAACACCCAAGTTCCATTGCTAAAACAAGATTTGGTCCCTTTCAAAGTCACAGACATTGTATATAGTCAGAATAGTTGTTTAGTCTACATTTTTTTCCCTCACTATTAGTTCCCTCTTACAACAAAGCTAAGGCTACTTTACTTAAAAGGTAGTAACTAACAGGATGTGTAATAGAGAAACTTCTGATTAGAAGTTGATCATGAAAGCTTGTATTTTGTTGGGCAGGAGTGCCCATGGATGTGACTTTAACTTGCTGCAATATACAGTGTCATTTCTGCTATAACACATGACCCTAGTTTACAAAGTTAAATATTTAGAAAATAATTAAATATATCAACATTGTATTATGCTCCAGATGTTTCACCACCTGAACTAGTTTGAAAACCATCAAACTAAAAGTTGCCACATTTTTGAGCTGGCCCTGCTAAATAAAATAAAACAAACAAACACATTGATAAACTTGAGTTGTTTGGATCATTTCTAAATGTATAATATTATACATTTAGAAATATTTTACCAAAGGTAAGTTATGGACCATAGTTCATAGTACTATTTTGATGATGTTCTTTCATAATCTGTAACAAATATTCCATAACAATGCAAGGTATTGGTGGAAGGGTGCTGTATGGGAATTCTGTATGATTGTAAGCTCACAACTTCTCTAATAAAAATATATATATTAAAAATAATAAATTGAGAATAGCCATTGGCCAACTAAGATAATCAGAAAATCCAATTCTTCTTTTCCACAAAGCTGATCTGCAGTTATGAATTTCTAGAATTTTCTTTCCCCATGTCACTCTTGGCAGACCCAAGCTGATGCCCTCAACCAAAGACCATGAAGTACCAATACTAAGATTTTGACCATAGCGAGTGAGTGAAACAAATGAGGCACAGAAAATTCTAGTTGCCAATAGGGACTCCAAGTGTTTTCTTCTTCACGCTATCTCTTCTAAGCTCACCATGACACATTTCTGTGACACCAGAGGGTATAGAGGAAAAAGGATTTAAAAGGCTCTCTCATAAGCAACATGATCAGGGGCACTCTCAAATCTTAGAATGCTTTTTTATGCAAATTTTAAAAACTTGTTCCTTCATCTGGGTTGATGTAGCTCCCACTTGACTCCTCTGAGGTTGCCTTGTGTAGTGGACAACCTACACAACTGTAACAGGTGGCCCTAAGGCTAAAGAGTCTAAGCTCCATTATAGCTCCTCAAGGTTGTCTGCAACACAGCCCTTCTCAGTTTTTCCACCATTATTTCCAATCACTCCTACCAGTTAGTCTCCTGCCACCTCTCTGGGCAGGCTTATAATAAAGAGCAGAGGTCTGGGGTCAGAGGGCTGGGTTAATTGCTGAGTCTACTTCTTAGTAGCTGTGTGATCCTGAACAGATTAGCCAAACTCTCTCTTCCTCCTCTAGAAAATGGAGATGATGAAAGCCCTTATCACAAGATCAAATGAGAAAATGTAGGTAAAGCACTGACCGGACTGCTTGTACCAGAATAACAGCAGAGCTGGTATTTGCTACTACTATTATTATCATCATTTCTTTCATGACAGCTCTCTGACTTGCTCATGGCCTACCTTTCACCCTCCACTTTTTCAAATTCCACAGGTCATTTGAGGTCGGCCCCTTTCTCCTCTAACACTATTCTTGGCCATATAGGATGTTCTGACCCCTTATAGAATGTGCCCCACACAATTTGTATTTAATCATGTCTTACTTTTTATTCCCTAGCAACATGGCCCAGAGTCTGTACAAGGCATTTTAATCTCGTGAACTGCTCCTCAAGAAAGGTTATTGTATGCAGATAAATCTGGGATGGACTACACATTGTCTCTTTTTCTCTTGAAAATCACAAAACACTCAAGCATAGTAATGCTTCTCGAAAGTCCTGCTAGTTAACATTTTTAACTCTATTTTCTTATTAGTTTGAGTAAAGATACGTGGTTTAAAATAACGCCTATTAACACTCCATGGAACTAATGGACCTTACATCACACTCTGGAACATTCTGCCATCTTGTTGGATCTCATAAGGGCTTGCCCTAAACCCTAAGTGTCATGCTCTTATCCTTCCCCTGCTATCCTCAAGCTGCCTTCCATGTCACCCGGGTCCACTGACACAGGAAACCATCCACAAACCTTCCCTCATGTGATCCCCAGCAGTCAGGATGAGTGTTCATTTGACAGGGAAGAAAACCGTGGCTTAGAGAGTCAGGACTGAATGACAACTCAGCGACCAAGTGGTGTGGGGGAAATCCTGGGTCTTCCAATTCCAAATGCAGTGCTCTTTTCCCTGGGCCTTACAGAGTTTATTTGCAATAAATAGAATTCTAACCACTTCCATGTACTTGGGAACAGCCAAGGTGAGAAAAGCTGCAAAAAAAAAGAATGCCACCTTTTTCCCTTTGCTAATAGAAATCCCATCCTGCTTAAGGTGCCATGTCCCCTCCTTAGGCCCACGTGCCTAGGAATTTGTATGGCTTTGATTTAGAGTCTGCATGAGTAGCATCATCTTCAGTGCCCAGTGGTGCTGGCAGGTACTTCTCTTTGGCTTTGACACCAAACAGGTTGAGTCTCAACTTTAAGACCAGAAATGGAATCAAGGAAAGGCAAAAGGCAGAAGTGATAGCTCAATTGTAAGAGGGTGGGGTAAAATGAAATGAACAGAAGGACAAATACGATGCCTCCTCAAAATCCAACACAGCTCCATACTTAGAGGAAACCTCAAAGATGGCTTCTTCATGATGAAAACCTGACCTGGAAGCCTTGGGGGTAGGACAGCAGTGGCAACAGACAACAGTTCTCTTGTCACAGATACCATTGACGGTAGCAGCTCTGCCCCTCTGATCATCACTAACAGCTGGGTTAAGATTTTGAAAGAAGTTTCCCACTTAGCCAAGTGACATGCTTAGGCCAAGTTATACAAATCCATAAATATTTGAGCTGAGGGGAATTTTGCCACATGGAGAGAAGTCATTCCAACATGTATAAAAATATGCAGGCAGGAGAGGCAAGTAGTTCTGTGTGGTTCCATGAAGGAGTGGAGGGAGAGGAGGTAAACAGGTGGCACAGGCCCTGGCTGGGCATGGCCAGGCTGCAGTTGGACAGGGTCTGGCGCTTTCCTGGAGGCAGTAGCATGGTGGTGAAGAGGGTGATGACACAGCTCTGGAACTCTAATGGGGAGGGATACACCTTTGAAAGACAAGGGAACAGAGTTGCATTGCTATTACTGAATGTGTACAGGAAAGCTAATTGTTCTCAGCCACTGGGCAGGAACCCAATTTTCCTTGCTCCTACTGTAGGAATCTCTTCACAAAAGCCTACTGAGTCTATAGCAGAAGTCTCTCTTTAATCCCTCCATTCCTTGCTCCCTCCCTCTCTTTTTTATTGCACACCTTGGTGTTCAGAATTAAGTATCTCTGCTAAATTACCACCCAGGATTTCGCAAAGAGTATAATGTTAGTGTCTGATCTAGACGTCAGGAAATAATTTAAAGAATGAAGCAGAGCATCCATTTCCCACTTGGCCAAGCTCATCTGACTGAACTTCTCTCAGACCTGACTGAGCCAAAGTCCACCTTGACTGGGGCCCTTGCCTTAGAAGAAACCAAAAGTGTGTCTACAGTTGTCTCAATTTCCCTCTTAGTTTAAAACTGCTCTGGGTGGCTCCCACCCTGTTTCCATTTCTAGTCCAATTCTTAGGCTTTTAAAGGTTGCACTGAGCAGTGTTTCTGTTAGACAGTAAGTCTGTCTTTAACTAAAGAAGTGATCCCATGTGGAAAATCTCAAATGCAACCACTGCATTTCTCAAAGAACAGCGATACAAAGTACGTGTGAACCATGGAATGGTTTGGAATAGTTCAGGGCTGTCACTAAACATTAGTAAAACCAACATTGTTCAAAGCCTTCACATTTCTATGTGAGGTCAATAGCTCAGAATTAAAGAGAGGCATGTTCACAAACGGGTAAGTTCTGAGTTACTTAATGAAGCAGAATCTGACACTCAGCTCTAGAAAGTAGAAATGAATAGTAGCCTAAAACTTAGTCTAGTGGTTTTCACGCATTTTTAAAGCTGCAATAGAGCATTGGATTTTTTTTTTTTTCCCGAATGGGATCATCCATGGCGTCAAGCTCTATGAGCCAGATGGGAGCAGAGCTGCCCTGGAGGAAGAAGGAGGAGGACCTGAGGCTGTGCCCACCAGCCTCTCTTCCCTCCTTCCTTCTCTGTGCACCCTCCCTAAACCTCAGGGCTCTGCAGAGCACAGTTTGCAAAGCACTGAGCCAGCTCAGCTCTCTCTTTTTCAGTAGCCTAGAAACTATCCCGGACGAAGCATACCAGGCCCTGGTCATCAGTCCTGCCTCGGTCACTTACTATTCTGATCCCCTGGCAAAAAACCTCTTAACCACTTGACCCTGTTTCTTCTCCTATAACATTTTTAAAAATTAAAAAAATAATACCCAACCTACACTTCACAGGTTCAGATTAGATTTAAACATACCATTTTTTTTTTTACTCACACACAAAATGTCATTTGTTTTGTTTTTTTACTTTAGATAAATGTACAAAAGTTTTGGTTATACAGTTAACAGACTGCTATTTCCAAAGAAAATGATAGAATGATAAGCTTGAGTGTTTTTATATAACTGGGGAGAGAAGACAAAAAAAATGATTATGAGTTTGGCCAAGACCTTAGAAGGATATTTCACTGAAGAAATTTTCACTAAATATTGGACTGATTTGAGGGCAATGGGAGACTAATGCAGAATTCTCCTCTGTAATATAGACTTAAGGGATAGAACTGCCAATAAACTACTGACAGTCTAAGTCTTTCACACTCACAAATGCATATGCAAAAGGAAGCTGTGTAAATGAAAAGAAAAAAGAAAAACTATGAAACCCAAACAAGGTACTCGAGCCAGGAGTGAAGGCAGTGGCTTGGCCACCGTCTTCTGAAGCACACATGTTTGGTTCTCTTCGAGAAATGATTGTAATCATCACTGGTTGGAAGTATGTACCCTGAGCCTGAGATGGAAGGCTGCTCACACGAGGATGGGGGTGTCTTGGAAAAATGTTGAAATCTCTTAGCAGGTATCTGGGTAATTAGCTGACTCACCATTCCCCCAATACTCCAAACTTCCACCCGGGCTCTCTTTCAACAGTTTGTCACCCATTGAGGTCTGCCTGGCACAGCAGAAGCCCTGTTGGGTCAGGGTTATTAGAATGAGCACATCACCCCGGCTTGGAGGACACAGGGTTATCAACATGCCCTCCATCTCCATGGACGTGAGACTGCAAGGCTTTGGGAAAATGGGAAGTCCCATCTCTTTACCCTACCCCTACTAAAAGTACAATGGCAATGATGGATTTGGAGGGAATGTCAATAGGGATGAAGTGCCTAGAAGTGAAGGCCAAATGTGAAAGCAAGGCCAAAATATCAGATATTTCAAACACAAATCATTTTTCAAAATTCTATCCCTAAATTGTAAAAGGGCAAGCTACATTAATGGTATATTGCTGCAGTGATGGCTGTTTGGTTTGCTTATTTGTTTTTCACCATCCTCTACCCTAAGCAGAAATGAATACACCTTTGCATCAAAGGCTCTCTGCATTGTCAGAAATAGCAAATTCTCGATGCTTGCAAACAATGCTGGAGACTTGTGTGCGATGATATTGCTACTTCACTCTCATTATGTGATGTCTGTAAGTCAACATTCTGGCACAGACATCATCCTTCTCCATTTCCCGCAGCTCTCCTTAAAAGGAACTCCAGGCACTCAGCTCTCCAAATTTAAACCACAAAATTATTGTTGACTCCTCTCCAACTTTGTTCTCTATACCCCATCAGTGGCCCCAAACTGTGGATTCTTCATCCATAAATATGCTAATATCCATCCTTCCTCATAATTCTTCCTGCCACAGCCTTCTTATTTCTTGCCTGAATTACTGCAATGTCCTGCCCACAAGTCCCTCTGTCCTGACTCTTCCCATCCTCATTCTAGTCTATAACTCTGCCAAGATGAAATGCTCAAAGCACAGCCTTGAAAGCCACTGTCCCACAAGGGCTTCCCTTTGCTTATAGGAGGCTTAGATGATAAACTGCAGGTAATACTATTTGTGTAATGCCTATCTCCTTCACGAGAATGTACACTACATGAGAGCAAAGGCTTTGCTTTTGAGTTGCACTGGGCACATAGTAAATGCAATAAATATTTGTTGAATGAATAATTGAATGAAATGGACAAATGGTTGGCTGGATCATGGATGGAGGATGGGTGGATGGCTGAATCATACCCGCTTCAAGGGTTTGTTTATATGATTAAATAAAATGATGATTCTAAAAGTCTTAAACATACAATAAAAGCTTGTTAAACAGTGGTTTGCTTTCCTATTTTTCTACTGTGCTCCTTGTGTTTTCCATCCCTGTCTCTCAACCAGGGAAGGTCAAGGCCAAACCACAGAAGACCATGTGTTCCATGCTGTTGAATTTGTACTTGATATTGTAATGGGGGGTGGGGAGAGGGACAGTTCACAATGAGTCTTTAATTCAAGAGAGATGACCCTGGCTGCTGTGTTAGGAATCAACTAAGGCTGGTGAGATGGGAGGCAAGAAGTTGCTGTAGATATCCAGGTGGGCAATGCTGGAGACTGCTCCAAGGCAATGACAAGGATATCCTGGCCTGGCACCAAGACAGCCTTAGGAAAAAGAGACAGGTTTGAGAGAGATTTCTGAAGCAGCGTTTGTATGACTACTGGTGAATGAGATAGAGATGGTCTCCACCGCTTGGTCTCTACTGCTAAAACTTTGTCAAGACTTGTGTCCTTTATGTCCCTTTTAAACACTGAGGGTAGAAATAATTTGACTTTGATAGCTGAAAACAGGCAACAACAAATCCTGTGATAGCAGGCTTCTACTGCCTTTAAATGTGAATGATCTAGTGAGCTTATACCCTATGGAGAAGGTGGGAATGCCAAGAAGCAAAACTCCTTTTGGGGAGAGTGAATTAAACGTCACTTTCAACAGGAGCCCATTTTGTGAAAGAAACCAGTAGTCTCTGAATAGCTATCTGCACTGTGGTTTTTCCTGGGGTTTGGGAAGGAGAGTAGATTCAAGAAAAATTTTAGAGGCCAAAGGCATGAATTTCCAAACGGTGTGAATTTTAATATATAAGTTTAAAGGAGTTAGGCAATGATGGAACGATATGACTACTTTTCTTTTATTTCTGTGATAAATTAAAATTCCTACAAAAATGCAGTGGCTAACTCTTTGAAAGCACTGCAGAATTTTACACTTTGGAAAGATTTATCTTTCCCAGTCACAAATCTATACAAAAGCCTTTGGCTACAGGAAACCCAGACTCCAAGTCAGTGGTATGTTGAAGGCTTTACATACGTTTCTGAAAGGTAGCTGGCTTGCAATAGTTTTCCTTCCGTTTATGAGACAAGCCACCTGGTTATCTAAATTAAATAGAAAAAATGCATGAAATATTCCCTTTACCCTAACTAGATAAAAATGCTGAACTTTCAATACCTTATTCAAAGTCTAAAATGTAAGGGTTCTCAGATTATGAACCACTGCATTTCCTTAAAAAAAAAAATCCAAAATAACATTGTAAATCTCATTCCCTCCTCTCTCCATGCTTCCGAATAGAACAAGCAAGGCAAAAGACATGCATTTAACTAGACTATCAACAAGAGGAATCCACAGTTTATTGCCACTATTCATCTTGGCTAGTAAATGGTTTCCATACTATTCTTCATTCATTAAAAATGGCTCATTTCCTTTGGCCTTTATTCATTGCCTAATATTCCTAATGAACTTAATGTAGCAAGTGATGTAATCAGACAAAAGAATTGTAAGAACCCTTTTCTGCCACTATAAGCAGAATTAAAATACATTTAATTGGCATTTTAGTAATCACCAAAAATCCCAGTTAACTGTGTATCATCCACAGGGCTGCCAACTTCCCTTCTTTTTGCTAAAGTGGGAGAACAAAACTATCCATTTGGCTCAGTTCTCCAGGTAGGATAGGACAATCTACCAGGGAGGTGCTACCTTACTCCCAGCCATGAATTTGTCACTGTACTAAGGCTCCCCCTTAATCTTCCGTGGCCAACAGGGCTTGAGTGTTGTACAGTGGAAAGAAGTGATGTGCCACCAAGAGTGCTTGATTTCTAACCAGAGCAGAGGATGCTCTGGCAAATCTGGGAAGACTTCTGAGAGGCAGTGACTTCTGGGTAGATTTTGCCAGAAGCAGTCACAGCATTATGGTGAGGATAAAAGAGTTCTATTTCCAGAGAGAGAGATTAAGAATACAGAAAGGTGGGGAATAGGAAAACAGTAGCAAGAAAGCATTATGAAATTCAAGAGGAGGAAATCCTTGGCGGAATGCCTAGACGATCTGGCTCAATAGAATGTGCCGGACCCCAAGAGGTAGCAGGCAAGTCCGCAGGGTTTGTTTGTTTTGCACTTTTAGCAGATACAAACATGGTGACAAAGCTGTTTTTAAAAACATAATATGGTTCTAAAAACAGTGCAGCTGGAAAAACAACCCCGATTTTGCAGTTTTGCAATCAATGGCAAGTGCAGTGAAGTCTTGAACCAAACTGACAGCAGTGATGTCCCCAAAATGGTGCCTTTTCAAGAGGCACTGTGAGGGAAGAATTGGCAATGAATCACATGGCCATAATGGAGAGGTAAAAGAGAGCGAACCGATTCTTACCCTGACCCCACCACGTCTGCCTCTCCTTTTCAGCCCTCAGGGCACAGCTCCACACCACTTATCCTGCGCAGCCAGCACGTAGAAACACAGCTGAGCATGGCCTTCGCCATCCTGGACTTCTGCAGCATTTGTGGCCAGTGCCTCTCATGCTACCTTGTCTTAGATGACTTCTGAGCAGGCTTCAGATTGTTCTATGGTCTTCAGGACTAAGAGCTCTCTGCAGCATCTCTTTAATTACTACATCCCAGTACACAGTAGATGCCAGGCAAGTATTTGCTGAAAGAACAGTGAAAGTTGATCACAGCAGTGGTCCTAAAGTAATTTTCACTGGGCAAGAAGTGAGTGGGGGTTAGAGTGCTAATGAATAAAATTTCTCCATTGTAAGTACCTGAAAGTGGCCCACAAATGATCATGTTCTGCTTAGATTTGCTTTCTGATAAAGGTCAGACAGGCTTAAAACAAACTAACAAATCAACAAACAAAATGTCCATTTGATTTGACATTTCAAAAGCAGACTGAGAAGGGAGAGGATGTAGCTCAATGGTTGAGTGCCTGCCTCCCACAAGTGAGGTCCCGGGTTCAATCTCCGGTACTTCCTGAAAAAAAAAAAAAAAGCAGACTGAAAGTCTCAGTCTGTGATAAATTATCTCCCTTCTCTGCTCTTTCATCAGACTGCCAGGCAGGTGGAGTATGATTTCTCACCAACTTCAAATAAGCATAATGCTGAGTTTCCACATTCAGTGAATGGTGAAGGTAATTCCTTATAGGGAAGGGGCCAAATTTCAATCATCAGTTTGCATGAACGACGACCTCAGTAGGATGTTCTTTATGCTAGGAGTGTAGTAACACAATTTGGCTGGTGTTTGAAGGAAACATTTTCAGAAATGATTCTGAGTGATGCTCCCACATGAATAAGCTAGTGGCAACTCAATGTATAAACTTTTCTCACTTAGATGAATAATACTTTAAGGCTTATTAAGAGACAGTGGCTACTTGGCAATTGCATCACCAGACAATTGTATCTTAGATACTAGCCGACATGTCAACACCCTCTATCTTGGAAGCAAAGAGGCCTTTAGACTTAAAACACACTGCTCATGTCCACTCAAGGATAAGCTTAAAAAAGAGAAATCTTGTTTCCAAAGGCTCTGTTTATGAAAAGGAGATGCGTAGGAGAATTGAAGAGCAAAATGGGCAGTAACCAGGCTCAAATCAAGTCCTCACCTGGTGGTTTTATTGCTTTATTTGAAGTAAAGTCATTAAATCAAACATTGACTATACTGATGTTTGAATATAGCACCATTCCCATAGCAAAATGGACTTGTAAAAATTATCAGTTACTTTGGATTTCCCACCAGCTGGATTTCATTTATCTGTACAGATAATCTGGATTTGACCATCCTAGGGGAAAATGATTATAGAATATGGATGCTAGATGACTGCAAAGGAGCTGCTCTCCTTTCCTCCCAGATGTCAAACCCTAGGAAGAAACGAATAAAGAAACAAGCCTCAAGGAGCTGATTAATGGGCTTCCCTTCTAAAATGATTCATGTGCCACCCCTGCCCTAGTGACCACTGTGGATTTATTACCGTTAAAGAAATGCTATTCAAACAGGTATTAAAACATTTTAATGTGATGGAACGCTGGATGAAATATGATTGCTACCTCTCAGCAGACTGAAACAAGCTGAGATAATTGCATTGCCAAGGCGAACTGTGACTCAGCCTCCAGATGCCACTTAAGTCTCTGAGGTTTGTCTTCTAAAACCGTATTATTTGATGTAATAATGGCCTAATGGTATTTACAGCAGCAGCTCTCTCTCCGCCTTTCCAATATTGTGGTGCCGGATGGATACCACTGATTGCATCCCCTCTGCTCCAATTTCATCTTCTCAGGCTAAAAACCAGAATCGGTAAGGACGTGCAGGTCGAGGCGTGCCTCTCTGTATTTACCAGGCGCTTCCCTTGAGGCTGGGGTGGTGGAGGAAGGACAGCAGAGGAAGGGCAGGTAGAGAGAGGTCCCGCCTCTCCAAAGAGTCAGGAGCTAAACCACGGAATAATGATGGAGTAAAGATACTGAGCACAAGAGCAGTAAGTGCAGAGTGCCCAACAAAAGTGAAGATGCATTTAGAAAATACCTTGAAACCCATCTTTTATATTTTTCTCCAGAGTTAGGTTCCTTTCTGAAAATATACATTAATGTCTGATTTCCTCAGTTTGGCCCTTCTTCTCCTTATGTTCTATTCCTTATCCTTTCTCTCCCCCGTCGCCACCTCAGACCTTCAAATCTTTTTCTATGGGACAGAAATAAACATACAGCAGTCCCTGCCTTCAGAAAACGCACCACCACCTTAAGAGTCTGGTCGTTTTCATGTGCAAAGTGAGCTAGCTGCCCAAAATGGCCTCAGTAGCCATGTTGTGGGCTTTCTCTTCTCTGAAGTAAGAGTGTGTGTATGGATATCTATGTGGGGAGAGGGGTGGTGGTGGAGAGGAATGGACTGACCGAGTCCAGGAGGTAAACGCAGGAAGTTTTATTTGAATATACGTGAAGGCTCTGTTTTGCTGTTGAGTACCACGGTCATATACTGAATGTTCCCCAAGATACATCCATGCCTCAAGGAGGCAAAGTTTCATGGGACTCTATGTCATTTTAAACCATGACAGGCTTTCTCCTCTTTTCCCTACTTAGTTCCATATGCTGTAGGAGCGTGGCAACCGTCAGAGTCATCGTACTAAGCTGACTTCCCCACAGCCTCTTCCTTTTATTCTAACCATGCCTCACTATCTCCCAAATTTATGAGCATTTCCACTCTCAGGCCTTAGTTTGCTCCATTATGTTCCTGTAGACCAAGATGTTTGTCTCTCTTCTCTCTCTTTACAAACACAACCTGGCTTACAAACTTCTGCTCAAGCCGCCATCCCCAGTCACTGGCACTACATCCCCACTCCTGAAACATTCGTCATTTTGTCACTTAATCATTTACTAACGTGCTGTTATTCCACTTCTTCATGCACCTATATACTGCATCTTTGATGAGATATTAAGATGCCTGAGGGCAGAAAATTGAAAATTCCTGGCCAGGTTTCTACTATGGGTAACAGGTCAAAAAAAGTGTGTGATATGCCAAGAACAGCAGTTCATCTTGGAGTCCATGTGAGATCCCAAGGAATGGGGAAAAATTAGAGGGAGAGAGAACAGGCCAATTGGCAGCAAAGCAATTTCAGCACAAACCATGCCTTGGAAAGTTGCTAGAGTCCCAGAGTAGGTTAAAAACAATTTAACCACAATGCTTATTGTGGGCTTAAATTTAAGAACAGATTTTCAGATGAAGTAAACAAACCTCTGTGGATCTAAAACTGCAGAAGTAAAAGTTAGGAGGGAACCACTCTATGATAGTATGCAGGAGTTTGATTTTTTTTCCTCCTTGTTCTTCCTCTGAAATGAACTGCAAGGAAGGCTTGGGCATCCATTGGAATTCAAAGGGGACAGGGAAGAGGAAACCAAAGAACAGAGAAAAAGGAGACTGAGGAAAAGCAGTGAAAGTGAAATTTTGTCAATTTCACAATTTTGCCAGGACACTTCTACATTCCATCAGAATCTCATGGAGAAAAAGGGTGAAGTGAAAATGTTTGTTTCTAGTCCTACTCTCCCTCTGTAATCGTACCAAACCCAAAGAGCTTCTTTAAGAATCTGAAACTAATTGGAAATCTTCACTAGCCCAATTTTGTATATTTTATTTTACTCATAAGTCCACGAAGAAAGCAAATCACAATCATAGAATCTGAGTAGAATGATTCAAAATAAAGCAAAATATCAGCAACCATCACCATCACCACCACCACACAACTTTCACAAGAGAAAATCTAGCATAGTCTCTCTGTACAGTCCAAAACTTCCTCCATCTCTTCATTAGACTTGAGATGCAACTCAAATGATGACACCAGCAGGTCTTATCAAATGAAGACAGGCAATTATATTCAAACATTTTAGAAAGATTTTTTTAACCTACTGCTAAAAATACAACAACCAGCAAATTCAATTAACCAGGATATCTCATTCAGTACACATTTTGCTTCATTGGAGGATTTTACTGCCTCCACTTTACCATATGCAACATTAAGTATGTCTAATTTTCAAAGTAGGAAATATAATTATTTCTTTTGTCAATGAAAATCTTGGATAGAAATAATCACTCAAGTGAACTTTGCCATTCTAGATTGTTAAATTCAAATGAATATAAATGCTGTTCTCTCTAAATTATCTTTCTAATTTGAAGCATAAATGGGCTTTTTGCCCTCACCTTCAAGGCTTGCCTTTCGTATTCTCTGAAAGATAAATTACATTATTATCTTAGGAAAGTCTGCTGAAAATCATTGAATTTTTAGTTCTAGAAGCTGAAGATATTTCTTGTTTGACAAAGTATATCAATACCTGTCACTGATACAGAGATTGGATTTTTTAAGGCATTTATGGAGCAAAAGAAACAAAACAAATTTTTCCCTGGCATTCATTTTCAAGCAAAACATCTAAATAAATCAGAATTGGCTAAGAACATACCTGAGGCCTTGGCTGGATTTAATTACACATAGAGTTGGCAAATCTACAGTCGTAATCAACAAGCAGACTGCATCACTCCTCAAATCATCCCGACACTGACTTGTCACAGGCAGTTTATTTTCAAACGCAGTGGAGGATGTCGCCATATTGGAGCCAGAGCTGACGAACAACTGTGTCGGCCACTACAGTATCTCATGCATGATAGGCATTGAGAACAACTCTCTACATGCAGGACTTAAGTCTTTTTGTTACTGTTTGTTTTTTTTTAATGGTAGTATAAGTATTAAGATGGCCATGAACAATGATAAAAAAAAAATCATATTATGGCTAATGGAGCTCTGACTCTATTCTGAGTATTATGTGTAGTGCTACATGTACATTTCATGGATTCATTTTCTTAGACCTCACAACACTCTCAGTTTGCTGTGTGGCTTAGTTCACAGGTCAATGGGAGCTAAGTCATTTGCCCAAGATAATGCAGAGAGTCTATGTGTCAGAAAAAGTATTTGAACTAGTAAAAGAAGAAACTCTCAGGGAAATAAATGAGAGGGAGATCTAATGGAATTCAGGAGGATTCTTCAATTTCCTTCTCTGCAAGTCTTCTCTTTCCTTTAGGTGTAGGTATCAGGAGACCCTACACATCACACCCAGTGCCCAAATTCAGTCACCTACAAAGTTTGCTCCTGTTTACTGTTCTAAAACTCAGTAGTCACAATAATAGCAAATGCTTATGTAGCTGGCACTCTGGGCCAGGTACCACTCTAAACACTCTGTGATTATCTCCATTTTACAAAGGAGGACACTGAGGCATAGGGAGGTTAACTTTCCCAGGGTCACATGGTATGGTAGATTAAATCATGTCTCCAACAAAAGATATCGTCTTCATCTTAACCCAGTTTCCTGTGGGCTTGTATCCTTGTGTAAATAGTACTGTTTAAATATGCTATTATTAGTAAAAGTGTGGCTAAATTAAATCAGGGTGGGCCTTAATCCTTATTATTAGGGACTTTATAAAGAGGAATTCAGAGGCAGGCAGTCAGAGAAGGCCAGAGGAAGAAGCCAGAAGCCAGCTGAAACCAGAAGAGCAGACACAAAGAGAGTGACAGCGCCGTGTGACTGCTGTCAGAGATGAAAGTCAAGGAAGTTCCAGGATGGTGGCAAGCCAGTATCAGCACACTACAGACTTTGAGGAGAAAGTATGGCCTTGCTGATACCTTCGTTTTGGACTTCCAGCCTCTGAAACCATGAGACAATAAAATGTGTGTTATTAGGCCAACCAGTGTGTGGTATTTGTAGAAGTCGTCCTGGCAAACTAAGGCCCATGGCTCAAGTGGAGCAGTGGGGGATGTTTTATTTTTAATATTTAAAAAAATTTTTTAAAGATACTTAGATTACATAAATGTTACATAAAAAACATAGGGATTCCCATATGCCCCACTCCCCATACCTCCCATTTTTTTCCCACATTAATAACATCCTTCATTAATGTGGTACATTCATTGCAATGGGATCGAAGCCCCCTCTCAATTAGAGGTGGAGTGGACATCACCATCCCAGAGTCCTCAGAATTGGGGAATGAACTATGGACTAAAGTAGACTTACTGGTATTCTACTATAGACTTATTGTGATTCTAGCAATGGAAGAAATTACAACAGTGATGTGGAAGCAGTGGCCACTGGAGGCTCTGAGGGCAGGGAGAGGGAAAAACACGTGTAATATGGGGGCATTTTCGGGGCTTGAGAATTGTTCTGAATGACACTGCAATGACAGATATTAGCCATTATATATCTTCCCATAACCTACAGAATCGTGTGGGAGAGAGTGCAAACTACAACGTAAACTATAATCCATGCTTAGTGTCAATGCTCCAAAATGCATTTGTCAATTGCAGTGGGGATTTTGAATCTAAGTAGTCTGACTTCTAAGTCTCTTTTACTGGCCACCACATAACAGAAAGACCCTTTGGTCCAACTTTCTCTGATGCTTGTGTTTACCGTATTTCTCCTTGCCTCCCTGGGGCCACAGAAAGCCGGATGAGGCTACCCAGGACCCCCTACCACTTCAAGCCTACTGGTGAGCACACTGAAATCATTATATTCCACTGCACCTTAGGGACATGGGGAGCTCTGGGAGGCTGCCAAAGGCCCAGCTTGAGGATGTACCCTGCAGCCATTGCCCTCTAGGGTTGTGCTGCTCCCTGGATTCTCCCTGAAGACTGAGGCATCAGTCTTCTCCCTAATCTGCCGGAAGGCCTTCCGTTGCCCTATCCCTGATCCTCAGTCTGGGCAAAGAAAGGGCCTAGAGGCCTTTCTCAAGGACACATCAGCGTCTAATCTATCGGAATCTCCCCACACCCAGGGGAATCTTCTGTTCTCAGGGGCCAGCCATCATGAATTTCAAATCCGGGTTCAAATTTTGTGTCAGAAGCAGGGGATATGAATAGGACAGCAAACCAAACACTGCTCCTACCTTTATCAACATTTCAGCAAAAGCACAGAAGTCTCTGCTTCTGTCAAATTTATTTAGCTACTGAATTACCAAGAGGCCTGGTGAGCAGTCGCCTGGTCACTGTCACAGCCTCAGGCACACACGGAGCACAAGAAAGAATTTTTATTTGACTCCAGCTCCCACAAAAAACTGAGAGAAGAAAGGCAATGTAGAAGGAAGAAACCTGTTCCTGAAGGGTTAAGCACTCAATACTCTCAAATACAAGCCCCACTCAGTCACTAACACTCCAATTCTGAAGTATTTTCCATGGAAGAGGGAGCAGTGCTTCCATCTTAAAGCCAAGAGCAAGCTAAGACACTAGAAACCTGCATTGGGAATAGATCCAGTATTATGTTTCCTTTGAATCCTTTGAATTTTGGTTTGTGTCTATTTGAACTACAAACCCTTAATTTCCAAGGGTATCTTTGAGGATTACTTCATCATCAGTACATATTTCAATTCAAAGGTAACATAATTCAGTTTTCTTTGGACTCAAGGAAGAATACAAGTCTTGGGAACAATGCCAACCTACTGGACATCAAACAAACAATGATCTACTTCAGTTAGGCAACTCTATTTCTGTAACTATAGCCTTAGCAGGAGCCAAACAGTTAAAGAACTTTAACATGCAACTCAGTACAACTTAGAATAGTTATTTTCCCAAAATGTGTATTCAGGGCTTTATTTTCTCATCTTGATTCATGAGCCTCAGATATGCAACTTTTTATACAAAGAAACCTTCTTGAATATATCACTTCATCCTAGACGGAGGCTCATGAACTGATTTTTCATTCCTTAGAGACACAGAGAAAAGCAGACCAATTACATGTCTTT
>JAQZBX010023456.1:0-24064 GCA_029593785.1 Cabassous unicinctus | reverse complement strand
AAGGATGTCAGGGTTGGGGTTTATCTTTGCCTTCCCCATCTTCAGCAATGGCATGACCAAACGCCAGACACCAGGACGTCAGCCTGGGCCCGTCCCGCTCCCGCACCCACGTTCTGTTCACCCTATCTTCCTGAGAGAGCTCAGAGTAGCCCCCCGCTATGCTCACTGCCCCTGCTGTAATTAAGGCCACCACTGTCTCTTGCCTCCCACTGGTCTCCCTGCCTCCTGTCTTGCTTCTCTTGGATCCGCCTGTACACTGTCACCAGAGCCACCTTTCTGAGATGTAAATGTGATCAACAGCTCCTGCTGCTTTCAGGATGAAGTCCAGATTTTTTAGCTTGGCACAAAAGGTCCTGCATGATCTGGCCTGGGCCTGAGTCTGCATCCTCCTCTCCCCACATGCTTGTGTTCCAGTCACCCTGAAGGACAAATGTGCTGGGCGTGCTTTAGCCTTGGTGCCTTTATGTTCCCACCACATAGAATGTCTTCTCCCCTTCTCTGCTAACTACGCCGATTCCTCCTCCTCTTCTTTTCCTCCTCCTCCTCCTCCTGCTCCACCTCTTCCTTTTTCTCCTTAACTTTTTATTACGGGAAATTTCAGCTGAACACAAAACTAGAGAGAAGATAACTGCCCAGCTCAGCAGTTATCAACATATGGCCAATCTCATTTCATCTCTACATCAACACATTTTTTTTCCCATCCTCAGGTTATTTTCAAGGAAATACCAGGCATATCATTCCATATGTAAATATTTCAGAATGGGTATCCATAAAAGACAGAAACTCTAGAAAAAGATAACTACAATGCTATAAATTTAGTAATAACTCCTCTTAATGGTCCTCAAGACTTAGCTGGAGGGCGCTCTCCCTAGCACCCACCCCAATCCCAGGTCAGAACCCCCTCCTCCATGCCCCTGCGTTTATCACTGTTGGGTTGTCTGTCTCTGGACTAGACTGTGAGTGACTTGAGGCAAGGACTGGTCCATTATTTCTTTTGTCTTAGTTTTGTTTGTCTGTTTTTTAAATTTTACTGTGGTAACAGACAACACAAAATTTCCTATTTTAACCACTTTCTTTTAAAAAAAATTTTAACGTATTTTATTTAGCCACATATATACAGAATATTATCATTTTAATATGTAATATATGTTTAAAATTCTTTTTTTTTTGTTAGAGAAGTTGTGGATGTACAGAACAATCACACATAAAATACAGGGTTGCCATATACCACCCTATTATTTACAACTTGCACTGTTTCACTGGTGTGGTATATTTGTTACAGTTGATGAACGCACATTTTTTTAGAGTTGTACTATTAACTATAGTCCATGGTTTAATTTAGTTAGGATCCACTGTTTGTGTTGTACAGTTTCATGAACTTTTTAAAAAAATTTATTCTAGTAACATATATACAACCTGACATTTGCCCTTTTAACCACATTCAAATATATAATTCAATGCTGTTAATGCTGTTTGCAATGTTGTGCTGCCATCACCACCAACCATTACCAAAACTTTTTCATCACCTCAAACAGAAACTCTATACCCATTAAGCATTAACTCCTAATTCTTCCTGCCCCTCTCCTCACTCCCAGTTCTTGGTAGCCTGTACTTTACTTTCAGTCTCTATATATCTGTTTATCCTAGGTATTTCATATAAGTGGAATCAGACAATATTTGTTCTTTTGTGTCTGCCTTATTTCACTCAACTGATGTCTTCAAGGTTCATCCACATTGTAGCATGTATGAGAACGTCATTCTTTTTTATGATTTAATAATATTTCATTGTCTGTATATACCACAATTTGCTGTCCATCCATCTGTTGATGCACATTTGGGTTGCTAATACCTTTTGGTGATTGTGAATAATACTGCTATGAACATTGGTATACAAATATCTGCTTGGGTCCCTGTTTTCAATTCTTTGGGGGTATATACCTAGGAGGGGAATTGCCAGATCATATGGTAGTTTTATGTTTAACTTTCTGAGGAAACACCAAACTGTTTTCCACAGAGGCTGCACCATTTTACAATCCCAACAACAATGTATGATGGTTCCTATTCCTCCACATCCTTGCCAACACTTGTTATTTTCCTTAAAAAAAAAAAAGTAGCCATCTTACTGGGTATGAAATGGCATCTAATTGTGGTTTTGATTTGCTTTTCACTAACCTATTATGAGAGTACTCATCCTGAAGTCTCTGGAGGGGGCCAAGGCATTTGCTGGCTTCAATGCTGCCTCCACCTACCACTGACTCTCTTCCTGGAGATTTTACCCCAGTAAAATTATACATCTTGAGCCAACATTTCACAGGCCTCAGACTCCTGCAAACTGTCCCAGAAAGTTCCTCCTTTCACACTGCAGTATTAATACAACTGCTAAATGGTGCTCCCTTCCAACAGCTGAAGTCCAAGGAGGTACAGGTTCTACATGCATGAAGGCCACAGAGGTGGAAACTCTCCTGGGTAGCTGAGAAGAGGGGGTGGGGTCCTTCCTTCTGAACTACTCTGGGGAAGTCAGCCAGAGGTGGGAACAGCATGAGCATTAAGCTGAGTCTTTAAGCTCAAGGACAATGAGGAGGAGGGTCTGATCACTCGCC
The DNA here is from genome assembly GCA_029593785.1 of Cabassous unicinctus. Taxonomy (NCBI): domain Eukaryota; kingdom Metazoa; phylum Chordata; class Mammalia; order Cingulata; family Chlamyphoridae; genus Cabassous; species Cabassous unicinctus. The sequence continues at coordinate 21,464 of JAQZBX010023456.1, read as the reverse complement.
TGTGGTGGGGAGGAGACAGGAAAGTCAAAATCTACAAGAAAGAGAGGCAGATCAAGGGGGTCAAACTTAAATCAGGGGTGCCAAGAGGCCTCTCCATAGTGCAGGACCCAGTGAATATACAATAGGAGGAAGGGGTGAGAGCCTGGAAGAGGAGGGAGTACAGCTCCAGAGGTGGCCTCAAGGAGGTCATTTGAGCAGAGAAGACAGGGAAGGACTTTCATGTCAGAGGAACAAAATAGGCAAAAGCCTGTGATTTACTGGAACACAGCACATTCAGGGGTTGTTAAACTGGAGGCAGGTAAGAAGCGATGGTGGTAGTGGAGACCAGAACTGTATCCTGGGGCTAGACCATGACAAACTGCACATCAAGCAAAGGAAACTGGGCTTCACTCAACGGCAGTGGAGAAGCATACAGCTTTTTAACCAGAGAAATGACAATCACATTTGTATTTTAGAAAGATAACTCAGGAAGATAACTTGGAAGGATGGACTTGAGGTTGAGAGGAGCTGGAAGGAAAGAGAATAGCTGGGGGCTACTGCAAACATCCAGGCAAGAAAAGTTGAGGCCCTCGACCAAGGCTGAGTAGTGAGTATGGAGGGGAGGAGGTGGAGTCCATAGACTCTTCTGGGATACAATAAGATTCAGTCAAGTGGAAAGTGACAGGGAGGAGTGAAAAATGACTCCAAGATTTCCAGTTTGGTTGGCCGGATAGATGGTGATGCTCACACCCATGACTGGGAATATGGAGGGAAGATGAGGATGGCACTTGAGATGAATTGCTTTGGACCTGACAAGGTTTAAATGACTAAGAAGTTGGCATTAACAAAAGACCCAAGACTCAGGAAAGGGAACTGGGCTTGGGTTGCAGATCTGGGGGTCATCAGTGTATAAGTAGCAATGAAAACCACCAGAGTATATAAGGTGATACTAGAAAAGTGAGTCATCAGGAAGGAGAAGAATTTAAGGGATAGGACACAGAAATTGCCACATTATTTAATAAAATAAAATGCATGTGGCTCTGAGATTGGCAATAGAGGGACAAACAGAGAAAGGAGGAACATTTGGATCTCTTGTCTCACGAAGTTTCATGTCCAACTTGGGGTGCCTTCCTCATTAAGGCTGCCACCACTGGCTCTAGAGATTTCCTGCTCCACTTTAATCACTGCAGCCCAATTCCTTAACATCCAGTAGCACAGCTGAAATAGAGCTAGAGTGTTTCAGAGTTGCATAAAGGCTCAGAGATGGCAGAAGGAAAATGAATGCAGACCATAGCATAGAGCTACATGGTTTGCTCCCCTTCATCTTATTTCCTAGAGGCTTCTTCTTGCTAGCTCCCACCACCCAACTCAAAAGGGCTGGGGCGAGGGGGCTTCAAAAGGAAGTGGGGTAGGTGGGGTTCCAGTAGTCTCAACTGCAGCTTTTTTTCTGAAGACCTGCCTCTTCCCTAGGGGGCTAAATTTAGAGGACCCTCTCTCCAGTGGAGGCAATACTTACTTACGGAAATGAGTGCTATGCATAACCCCAGAAAATACACACATTAGGTGTGGGGTGAGGGGAGTGGTAGTGGGGTTTGTCACTTTTAACAGGCGTAGGAAAGAAGAATTTTGTTCTGGGTCTGTCTTTGTAACAGAATTGTGAACGCCTAAAGATAGAAATATATCTAATTTATTATGTACACCCAGCACCAAGCACTAAAACATAGTGTTAAAAAAAATTTTTTTTAAACGGTACACGGGAAAAATTAAGTTTCATTGTAATACCTGGAACAGATTGCAGAGTCCATCAAGACAAGATCAGGAACACCAGAGAAATCGGTAGGTGGGAGAGGCACCAAGGAATGGACTAAAAGGCTGGAAAAGTCTTCAGCAGATGGGTGGGAGTGGGGAGGGGACGGCCTGATGGCCTGGGTGCCCTGGTGGGGCGCCAGCTCTAGCACCTCTTGATTAAGCCCAACTGCTCAGCCAACATGCTTCCTGATACCCACAGACCCAGGCCAAGAGAAGATGATATTTGAACTAAAGAGTCTGCTCAGCCTTGGTAGAAATAAAAATCAACAATGTTTGCCAAACGGCATCTAAGTAGGATAGCACTGTAACTGAAGTGACTCCGCAAAGAAAACAGATTATGTCCATGAGCTCAGTCTCCTACAGCTTATCGTCCCACGGGAAAACGCAGGCCAAATAAGTTGTCTATTGAGTAAACGAGCCAGGGTCTGACAATAACTGGATGAATACATAGTTGGTTAATTACTAACGAACAAACATAGGTAATTTGGATGGATATATCTAACTATGGCCTGGAGTACCAGAGAGTATATTTAGACAGGTGAAGAACACCAGAAATGTCTAATCACCCTTGGGGAAGCCTCTCACTCAATATCTTCCTCTCCTGTGCCTCAGATTCCTGCAGAAAGGAGGAAAAAGTTCGGACCAACAATCTCCTTTCAGGATTAGTGAGTGAATCCTGAGAATCTTTAGAAAGAAATCTCATCAGAAAGGAGTTTCTCCAAAGATAAGAGTGCTCTGTAATGTGATATTTGACTTGTTGCTCCTCCAGTGATCCCCAGGTCTTGAACACAATAAACACTGTCTTTCCACTGTGGCCCTTTTAGACCCCATTTCCCTCCAACCGTTCTGGCACATTCTTTGAAAATCCTTTGTTCTTGCTTCTAGTGCCTCTGTCAGAAATACCCACCTTGTTGCTTTCACCAACCCACTTCCCACAATGCCTTCCAACCCACCCAGAATCTCCCTGACTCCCTAAGCACACGGTGAGCCTTTGCTTCTGGCCACAAAACAATCTGCACACAACTCTGTCATACCAACCACACTGCTTTATGATGACTTGTTTCTCATCCTGTCCCTTTTCTCCCCCACCTCACCCCCCACCAGCTCCTACAGACTGGTATCACATTCACCTCTGGAATCCCATCATGGAGTGTAGTGGCCAGCACTTAGTGAGTGTTCAATAGGGTCTGTCAAGGAATATGGAAAACAGAATATTACTCTGGCCTAAGGGATGGGAAGGGGAGCTGGATTAAAAGGAGGGAGGAGTTTTGGTGAATGCCACCATCAGAAATAATACTAAGATCCCAGCTCATCTTCCAATTGCCTGCTCAGTTAGGAAATTAAGAATTATATGCTCAGCACAGAGTGGGCCCATGCTCCCAGTACGGATCCCTGGTCTCGGATCCAGAGGAAGCAGGGTAGCCCTAATGCTACCTAGGAGCATGTATGTCTGGCCCAATCTGACTGGGGGTGGCCTAAGGGACTTGCTGTCCCAAAATGCGCCCTGCTTATAGAAGGGAGCACTCCCTTCACAGAGCACTCCTACAGAATGCTGTGGGACAGCAGTTAAGTGACTGCCTGGGGGAAGGGATTGCTGGCTTTAGGACATATAGTGCAGTACCATGGACCATGAGGAAACGCATGCTCAAGACAAGATGCAGCCACAAAAAGAATCTTGGAGGCTCCTACACTTTGGCCTGGAGCTATTCTCTAAATTCATTTTACGGATAAGCCCTGAAGGAAAGCACTTGCAGAGGTCAATCTGCAAAGACTGGGGAAGGTGTTTTCTCCACCCCACCCCCCTTTTTTTGGTTAGTTACTGTCTTTAAGGCAGGGGTTCTTAACCTTTTTTGTTCCACGGACCCCTTTGCCAGTCAGGTGAAAACCACGGTCCCTTTCTCAGAATGTAGCGGCAGATAGCTTTATAACACTCAACATCAGCATGTCTTTAAATTAAATTTTAGGATTATTTAAAATTATGTTTTACAACTTTCCCATAAACTTTCCCATAATTTCAATACCTGATGACCTAACACAGTTCAACATCTGTTCAAATGGTCATTTTTGGCAAACATTTAGAAATTTGAGTTTTCCCAGAGCGTCATAAAACCATCTCCGCCATCCTTACCAACCTCTTTGCAGGCAGTTATCCACTGCATTCAGAACATGCTACATCCAAATAAAAATCATACTAAGTCTACACTATACTGTGTATTATTTAATAAATACATCACACCTGCACCAATATGTCCCCACAGAATAATGTTTTATTGAATTTCAATCCAAGCCCATCGACCTCCTGAAATCTTTCCACAAACCCCTTGGGGGTCCATGGACCCCTTGGTAGAAACCCCTGATTTAAGGAAAGCTCTGTCCTGACGTTAGCTGGAGACAAGCTAAAGGAACAAATGCCTCAGAGTCTAAATTCTAGCAATAGCACATTAAAATATCAAAATGTCCAGGTGTCAACAAAAGATTACAAAACATACAAAGAAACAGGAAGTGATGGCCCAGGCAAATAAGGAAATTAAAGCATTAGACCCATCAATGAAGAGGATCAGACAAAGATTAAAAAAAAACAAAAAACAAAAAACAATAACAGTCCTAAATATGAAATATGGACAAAGAACTAAAGGAAATCAGAAAAATGGTAGATAAATACAAAGAGAATATCAATAGACAGATGGAAATTATGAAAAGGAACCAAACATAGCTGAAGACCACAGTAACACAAACTAAGAATGCCTAGAGGGGCTCAACAGCAGATTGGAGCTGGCAGAAGAAAGAATCAGTGAACCTGAAATCACCCAATCTGAGGAGCAGAAAGAGGGGAGAATGAAGAAAAGTGAAGAGTCTGAGGAACCTGTGGGACACCATCAAGCATACCAATATATGCATTGTGGAAGTCCCAGAAGGGGAAGAGAGAAAGGGGCAGAGAGATCATTTAAAGAAATAATGTCTAAAAACTCCCTAAGTTTAATGAAAGACATGAATATATACATCCAAGATGCTCAACAAACCCCAAACAGGATAAACCCAAGGAAACCCACACCATGCCATATTGTAATCAAACTGTTGAACACCAAAGTAAAAGAGAGAATTCTGAAAGCCACGAGAGAGAGAGAAGCAAGGTGCCATGTACAAGGGAGCTTCATTACGATTAAATGCTGATTTCTCATTTGGAAACCTGAAGGCAAGAAGGCAGTGGAATGACATATTTAAATTGCTGAAAGCAAAAACTTCCAACCAAGAATTCTATATCTGGCAAAATTATCCAGGGATGGGGTGGGGATAGGGTATAGGGAGTTAAGGCTTAAAATGTACAGTTTCTATTTGGGGCAACAGAAAAGGTTTTGGTAATGGATGCCAGTGATGGTAGCACAACATTGTGAACATAATTAACATTGTGAATTATATATTTGAATGTGGTTAAAAGTAAATGTTAGGGGGGGCGGATGTGGCTCAAATGGTTGGGCGTCCGTCTGCCATATGGAGGCACCTGGGTTTGATTCCCGGGACCTTCCGGTAAAATAAAAAATATATATAGAAGGCGCATGGGCTGCCAGGCTGTGTGTGCCGGTGAGCCGCGGAGCCGCCATGCAGCAAGATGATGACGTAAAATGAGAGAGACAAGACGAGATGCTCCGAGAGCTCCGAAAGCTCCGAAAACCAGGAGCAGAGGTGGCGCAGATGGCAGAACATCTCTCTCCTACATTGGAGGTCTCCAGGATTGAATCCTGGTGAAGACTGGAGGAGGAAGATGAGAAGAGATGACACAGAGAATTGCCCAGAGAATGGACACACAAAAAAACAGCAAAATGGGGAAGGGGGGGTTTAAAATGGATCAAGTAAATAAATAAATCTTTAAAAATAAAATAAAATAAAAAATAAAAGTAAATGTTAGGTTGTACATATGTTACTAGAAAAACCTTTTTTTAAAATCCATGGAACTACACAACACAGTGAACCCTAAGTTAAACCACAGACTATAGTTAGTAGTACAGTTATAAAATTGTGCTTTAATCAATTGCAACAAATGTACCACACCAATGCAAGGTATTAATAATAGGGTGGTATATGGGAATCCTTTATCTTATGCATGATTGTTCTGTAAACCATAACTTCGCTAATAAAAAAAATATTAAGGGAGAGATTAGAACAATACCAGATAAACAAAACCTGAGGTATTTTGTAACCACTAGACTGGCACTACAAGAGTTCTGCAGGTTGAAAGTAAAGGACACTACAATAGATCAAAGCTGCATATAGAAATAAAGTTCTATAGTGAAGGTAGCGACAGAGGTAAAGATAAATGCCAGGGAAGCGGGTGTGGCTCAGTGGATGGAGCCCCCGTTTACCATATGAGAGGCCCCGGGTTTGCTTCCCGGCGCCTCCTTGTGAGGGCAGGCTGGCTTGCGCAGCGCCTGTGGGCTGATGCAGCAAGACCTCACAGCAAGGGGGAGATAAGAAGACACGCAGCGAATGGACATAGCAGCACAAGCAGCAAGGGGGGGGATAAATAAAATAAATAAATAAATAAATAAATAAATAAAAGATAAATGCCAGTACTATGGTATCTTTGATTTGTAAGTCCACTTTTTACTTCCTACAGGATATAAAAGGCAAATGCATAAAGTGTAATGAGAAATAAGTGGTTTTGAGATTATAATGTATAAATATAATTTGTGACAAGAACTACTTAAAGGTAGGGAGACAGAAGGGTATAGGAACATAATTTGTATATTCTTTTGAAGTTAAGTTGGTAACAAAACGAATGAGAGTGCTATAGATTTAGGATGTTAAATTTAAGTCCCATGGTAAAAAAGAAAATATCGGAGAATATAGAAGCTCATAGAGACAGAAATTAGAGGACAGGTTGCCAAGGGCGGGAGACAGAGGGAATGGGGAGTTAATGCGTAATGGTGTACGGTTTCTGTTTGGGGAGATGGGAAAGTTGTAGTAATGGAAGGTAATGAGGTACTGCAACATTGTAAATGTGATTAATCCCCTGAATGGTATGCTTGGGAATGGTTGAGATGGAAAAGTTTACGTTGTATACATAGTCCCATGATTGAAAAAAAATAGAGCAACTAACAGTTGAAGGCAATAGATGACCCTGGAAGGTATCTAACAAGGAAAAGTTGAAAGCTCAAAAGGACATTATTGGGACATGTGAAAAAGTTGGAATATAGAGTGTAAGCTTTGTATCAATGTTAAATTTCTTTAACCTAATAACTGCACTTAAAGTGTATACATAAGTGAATATCCTCGTCCTAAGGAAATGTGTATGACAGTAATAAGTATTGAAGGAGCATGATATATACAACCTACACTCAAGTGTTCAGAAAATGGGTTGATAAATAGATAAACAGATTGATGGATAGACAAATGGATTGATAGACTGATGGATAGATAGAATGATATGGCAAATGTGGCAAATGTTAAAAATGATAGATCTGGGTATCTAGGGGGAAAGGAGTATATTGGAGTTTTCTGCATGGGGTCTCTAAACTTTTGTAAGTTTGAAAGTATTTCAAAAATTTAAAATTTAAAATTTTAAAATAAACTATATGTTATCTAGAAATAAATCCATACTTTTATGGTCAATTGATTTTTGACAAGAGTGCCAAGCAATCCAGTGGGAAAAGAATCATCTTTTTAATAAATGGTGCTGGGTATACACATGCAAAAAAATGAAGTTGAGTCCTTACCTCACACCATATACAAAAATTAATTCAAACTGGACTGAAGGCCGAAATGTAGGAGTTAAAACTATGAAACTCTGAGAGGGAAACATAAGCATAAATATTCATGATCTTGGATTATGCAATAATTTCTTAAATATAACACCAAAGCACAAGCAACCAGAGAAAAATGGATAAATAGGACACCATCAAAATGTAAAACTTTCATGTTTCAAAGAACACTACAAAAAAACTGAAAAGATATCCCACAGAATGAGAGAAAATATTTGAAAATCATGTTTGATAAGGATCTAGTATCCAGAATATAAAAAGAACTCTTACAACTCAACAATAAAAATCCAAATAACTCAACTTTAAAAAAGGCAAAGGATTTGAATAGACATTTCTCCAACAAATATATACAAATGGCCAAGAAACCCCTTGTATTAGCCAAAGGGGTGCTAATGCGAAATACCAGAAATGCGTTGGTCTTTATAAAGGGTATTTATTTGGGGTAGAAGCCCACAGTTACCAGGCCATAAAGCATAAGTTTCTTCCCTCACCAAAGTCCATTGCCACGTGTTGGAGCAAGACAGCTGCTGACGTTTGCCAGGGTTCAGGCTTCTTGGGTTCCTCTCTTCCCAAGGCTTTGTTTCTCTCTGAGCTTAGCGCCTCTGTTTCCACCACAAGGTCAGCTGTAGACTATCAGGTGAACGGCTTGCTTCTCTTCTCCTGGGGCCTTCTCTCCAACATCAAAGCTCCAGCATCAAAACTGCAACTCAAAAACTGCTGCAACTCTGTTCTTTGTGATGCCTTTTATATTTATTCCCCACCCACCAAGGGGTGGGGCTCAACACCCTACTGATGTGGCCCAGTCAACACCCTAATCATAACTTAATCATGCCCAGATGAACAGATCAGTTTACAAGCATAATCCAATATATATTTTTGGAATTCATAACTACGTCAAATTGCCCAATGGCTACACCCCTGAAAAGACAGAACATCATTATTCATTACAGAAATACAAATTAAACCAGAGATTCCACATCATACTCACTAGGATGGCAATAATAAAAAAGACAGACAATAACAAATGTTGCTGAGGATGTGGAGAAATTGGAAAACCTCCTACATTGCTGGTGGGAATGTAAAGTGGTATAGCTACTTTGGAAAACAGTGTAGTGGCAGTTCCTCACAAGTTAAACATAGAGTTACCAAGTGACCAAGCAATTCCACTCCTAGGTATATACTCAAGAGAATAAAACATATGTCTACACCCTGTTGAATGGATAAACAAAATCTGGTATAGCTATACAATGGAATATTATTCAGCCATAAAAAGGAATGAAGTACTGATTCATGTGACGACATGGATGAATATTGAAAACATTAAGCAAAGTGAAAGAAGCCAGTCATAAAAGACCATATCTTATATGATTCCATTTATATGAAATGTCTCCACAATACACAAATCCCTAGAGACAGAAGGTAGATAGCTAGTTGCCAGAGATGGGGAGATGGGGAATGTGGGAATAGGAAGTGACTGCTAATGGGTACAGAGTTCCTTTGGAGGTGATGACAATGCTCTGGAATTTGAGTGTGTGTTGGTTGCACAACTTTGTGAATATACTAAAAACCACTGGATCATAGACTTTAAAAAAAGTGAATTTTATGGTATATGAATTATATATCAATAAAACAAAACAAAAGATAATTAAAATAGATCCTGGTCTTAGTTACACAAACAATGATATAAGGTTTATATTAAACAAAATCTTATTTCATATGCTGTGCTTACCATCTCTTGTTTTTCCCTCTAAAAGTAAAAGGTTAAATAAAGAACTGAAAATATATAAACAAAAACAAAAAAAACCTGTATGCTGGGATCATGGTTATAAACACTATATTGTAGACCAGCACTGTCTAACGGAAATATAATGTGAGCCACATAACTTTAAATGTTCTAATAGCCATATTAAAAAAGAAATGAAATAATGAAAATGCTCTAATAATGATTAAAGTGATGAACGCACAAGTATGTGATTATACCAAATACCACAGATTGTACACTTTGGAGACTTGTATGCTTTATTAATATGTATCAATAAAATTGATTTTAAAAAAGTAAAAATAAACAGGTAACATTAATTTTAATAATATATTCTCTTGAACCTATCTAAAATATTATCATTTCAACATGCCAGCAACATAAAAATCATTATTATTTTTTTAGGAAGTGCCTAAAAAAATAATGTACCTCATACATGGGAAGCAGGAGCTCAACCACTAAGCTAAACCTGTTCCCCATAAAAATTATTGATAAGATATTTTACATTTTTTTGTAGTGAGTCTTTGAAATCCAGTGTGAATTTACACTTATAGCACATCTCAATTCGGACTAGCCACATTGTAAGTGCTCACTAGTCACATATGGTTAGTGGTTATCATATTGGATATCACAGTTTTAGAATGATTGTCACTTCCCATGTGGCCCAGTTTTAATTTTCTCTGTTTGTTTCCTTTGGTGATGTGGCAGTTTGAGATTACTTTATGAATCCCAAAAAGAGAAATATTATCTTTGTAAACTAATCTATTCCTCTGGGTGTGATAGCCTTTGAATGCATTAAATTCAGCTGAGGGGCATTTGTTTAGATTACCTGTTAAGACTGCTGTAGGGCTTTAAAAAAAAAAAAAAAAGTCATTGATTATACACTTTGAATAGATCATATGGTGTGTGACTATATCTCAATAAAACTGCTTAATACACAAATAAATAATTGTGCAAGAATAGCCAAAAATAGCAGCTATGAACAGCAGGAGAAACAGAGAGATTAAGAAGCAAGGAATTTTCTTGTCTTTCTGTTTTTTATTATTATTATTATTGAAATAATGAAAATGTTTTAATAATAATTGAAGTGATGAATGCACAACTACGTGATTATACCAAATACCATTGATTGTACACTTTGGATAAATTGCATGTTTTATTAAAATGTATCAATAAAATTGATTTGTTTAAAAAAAAAGTCATAAAACTGTAAATGTTCGAGAGAATGTGGAGAGAGAGGGACACTTATTCAGTGTTGGTGGGAATGTAGAATGGTGCAGCCACTGTGGAGGACTGCTTGGCAGTTCCTAAGGAAGCTGAATATAGACTTGCCATGGCACCCAGCAATACCCCTGCTAGGTATATACCCAGAAGAACTGAGAGCGGTAACACAAACAGACATCTGCACCTCGATGTTCATAGAGGCATTATTCACGATTGCCAAAAGTTGGAAACAATCAGAAGTGTCCATCAAATAATGAATGGATAAACAAATTGTGGTATGTACACACAATGGACTATTAGGCAGCGGTAAGAAGAAATGAAGTCATGAAGCTTATGACAGCATGGATGAACCTGGAGGACATTATGTTGAGTGAAGCAAGCCAGACACAAAAGAACAAATACTGTGTGGTTACTCTATTATGAACTAAATATATTATGTAAACTCATGGAATTAATAAGTAGAATATAGGTCACCAGAAAATAGAATGAGGGTAAAGAATGGAAAGCTGAGGGTTAATCTGTGCAGAATTGGTTAAAAGGATGTTTGTAAATTTTTGGAAATGAATAGAAATGGTGAAAGCATATCATGGTGCTTGTAACTAGAAGAGCTCTAATATGGGTATGACAGTGGATGAAAAAGAGAAAACCTAAGGACATTTATATTACTAGAAGGAAAGTTAAAAATATAACATGAGACTGTATAACATAGTGAAACCTCATGTAAAATACAAATATGTGTGACATTGCATATATAAGACTGTTTTTACAAATTATAAATACAAATATACTAGAGAGAAGGAAACAGAATAGCAGCTATGTCGGGCAGGGAAAGCAGAGAGAGACTGAGAGGTGATGAGTTTTGTTTGGTTGGTTGGTTGGCCGGTTGGTTTTGCTTTTTAGTATTATTATTATGATTACTGGAATAATGAAAATAGTCTAAAATTATTGGAGTGATGAATGCACAACTATGTGATTATACTGAATACCATTGATTGTACACTTTGGATGGATTTATGCTTTATTAATACGTATCAATAAAATTGATTTGTTAAAAAAACAAATTGCTGTAAGGCACTATATATTTCACTGTATTCAATATTTGTGCACATAATTTAAATGAACTGCTTTTGGTTTTTAATTCTCTGATTTAAACTACCTTGATTTTTATTTCTTATGTTTTCCTAATATTAGAATTGGGTTTTTTTAATTAAATATTTTTATGATGGTAAAATACAAACATTCATTCTTGAAAATTAGAAAAGAAATGCAAAAATATTTAGATTAAAAATAAAATCATGGGGAAGCAGATGTGGCTCACGCAGTTGAGCACCCACCTCCCACATGGGAGGTCTTGGGTTCAGTTCCCAGTGCCTCCTGAAAAAACAGGAACAAACAACAAGCAAAACAAATGAAGACACCAACTCAGGAAAGCCAATGTGGCTCAGTGGTTGAGTGCCAGCTTCCCCACATATGAGGTCCTGGGTTCAATCCCTGGACCCTGGTACCTCAAAAAAAAAAAAAATCACAATTAACCTCAAGTTTTAAAAAAAAGATTGCTATAAGGCTTTTTATTGGATTACCTCAGTGAGGCGGAACTCAGGTTGAATCTCCGCCTCCTTGCTGGGTTTGATATAAATGGATACTCAGACAGACACAGGAAGAGAGAGCTCTGCTATTTTGTGTGTGTGTGATCATACCTTTCTTTTTAAAAAATTTTTTTTAAAATATATTTTTATTACAGAAGTTTTGAACTTACAAAACAATCATGCACGTGTGTAGAATTCTCATACAACACCCCTTCACCAACACACCATACCACTGTGGAACATTTGTTACAGATTATTAGATAATAATATCAGACTATTACCACTAACTATGGTCCATAGTGTACATTTGGCTCTGCCATTTTTGATTCTGCCTTGTATGAGGCTCAAACAGCTGAGGCCCTGGGAGAGATGTGTTATTTGCCTGACAGCTTACAGCTGAAATTGGGAAGAGAGCAGAACAGCAGACTGATAGAGGAGACCCAGAAAGAAACAAGCCCTATGCCAGGAGAGAGAGGACTACAGGATCACTTAAGCAGGAAGCCCTAAGAGGCTGGGCCCACGGAACTCAAGAGGAAAGGGTGGGGAAGCGGATATGGCTCAAGCAGTTGGGTGCCTGCCTACTACATGGGAGGTCCTGGCTTCGGTTCTTGGACCTCCTAAAGAAGACGAGCAAGACAGCGAGCTGACACATCAGGCTGGTGCAGTGAGCCTGACGTTACAAGATGATGCAGTGAGATAACACAACGAAGAGACACAGAGAGGAAACACAATGAGAGAAACAACAAGCAGGGAGTGGAGGTGGCTCAAGTGATTGGGAGCCTCCCTCCCACATGGGAGGTCCCAGGTTCAGTTCCTGGTGTCTCCTAAAAAGAAGGTGAACAGAGAGCAGACAGCAAGCACAAACAATGGGGGCAGGGGGAATAAATAAATAAATCTTTGAAAAATAAAAAAATATTTTAAAAAAGAGGAAATGTTGAGCCCAGAGGGGAAGGCTGAAACCTGGGCAGAGACTGGTGGCCATCTTGCTTCACCATGTGGCAACACGCTAGGATTAACAGTAGCCGACTTTGATCAGAAAGCATCTCTAATGGTGCCTCAGTTTGGACTTTTCATGGCCTTGGAAATGTAAGCTTTTACCCCCAATAAAACCGCTTTATAAAAGCCAACAGATTTCTGGTACTTTGCAAAGGCAGCCCTTTGGCAATAAAAACAAGCAATAAAAACCCTAACTAAAAAAGCATTTGTGTGATTGGCTCCAGGGTCTTTAGGAAGTGGCTAGCTGGAGATATCCCACCCTCTTCCACAGCCAGGCTTGGGGAGAAGAACCTCAAGGACAAGAGGCAGTGGCAATTTTAAGGAGGAGAAAGCCAGGTGAGTGAGTCTCTGGGATCTACAGCTAGGAAAAAGGGCACGGAAGTGAGCCAGGCACAAGGATTCAGTTGGGCAGGGAGAAGGAATCATCACAGAATGGCCAGAAGAGCTTCCTGACAACTCTAGGGTCTCTCTGAGGACAGTGTAGGAGCCAGGACACCAGTGCCCATCTCAGAGCTCAAAGGGTTTCCAGGGTGCAGCACAGTGAGCGGGAGGAGAACTGCCAGCAGAGACAGCCACCAGGACTGAGAAGCACATACCCTGGAACTGGGCACAGCAGTCGTTTCACAAATGCTGAAATAACAAATGCATCTCCCATCCAAGAGGAGGTCCAAGAAGAAGGCTGAAGGGACAGGTTTGTTTGTTTGTTTGTTTGGTCTTTAAGTTACACAGTTTGTTGCAACTTAAAGTCAGATTAACGAACTTAGGACCTTCCTCTGCTATCAGCTGTGTGACCTCTTTCAGCCTCAATTTCCTCATCTATAAAATAAATTAAAGTGTATATACCCCTATCTACCTTACAAGACTGTTGGGGGGATTAAATGATATAATGCATGTGGATGCCCATAAAGTTCAACACAGATATAAAGCATTAGGTTCTATTGTTATTGTGCCTTGAAGAGCCAGGGCATATGGTACTGATGTTCCAAAATAGCAACTGAGTGCTCATCCTATGGGCTGGGTGCAAGACACTCCTATTCTTCTTGGAAGGAAAAAAAGTACTTAGCCTCATGACCTGGTATTATGTTGATTTGATGAAGGTGCTTTAAAATATCTTTGGGTCACAGCCCTCTGGAAGCAGGATACTAGTTGCCTTTTCTTTCTTGACATCTTTTCTAGGGCTAAAATTTTCCAAAGCTGGAGCCTTGATTCTCTTTTTAGGTAATAACAAATCTTTCCTTCCAAGACAAAGGGAAACAAGGCACATTTGGTCTTTCCATGGTACCACTCAAACTAACACATCTCCAGGGAGTTGGAATGGGATGGGGGTGGAAGTTTGTCCTGATTGGCGGATATTCCAACATCAGAAACTTGATCCTTAAAAAAAATAATGGGTGGCCTCATGCTTCCCTGGGTTATGTACTATCTGCCCCATGAGCTGACCATCAGTCCCTTTGTTTACAGTGTCCAGTGAGGTCTTTTCTCTTCTTTTAGAGTTTTGTTTCACCCATGAGTCTCAGCTGGGGGAACAGTTTAGTGTGCTGGCTCTGGTTCTATTTATCATCTTGTTTAGCTGGCTCCATCTCTCTGGGGATGGGTGCCAAAGGCAAGGGATGAAGCCTGTGTGCTGAAGCTCTGGGAATTTCTTTTGGACTTTGGAAAGTATATTTATTGGGAATCATGTAAATGTCCAAATATAGGCAAGTGGTTCAGCACAGCCATATGATGGGCTATGATAACATCCACTGAAAATGATGTTTTGGAAAAGTTTTTAGTGACAAGGGAAAATGACTATGAAATGATATACAAAAAAAGCAGTAAACAAAATGTATGTGAATATGTGTATGATCTTAATTATAAAAGGCAAAATGCTTATAGAAGTCTACATTCCAAAATATTGACAATGTTTATCTTGATTTAATTAGACAAAGAATCATTGGTTATTTTCTCCCTTTATTCCTTGTTATGCATATTGCCTAAAATGAGTCATATTATATTATAATTATAAATTATTTTTTTGAAGAAAGTTCATCTAGAAATAGCACCTCTATGCCCTGCATACCATCCCCTACCCCCGGTTTTAAGGTAAAGACTCAGACAGGTACTGGAAGTGAAGCAGGAGGCCTCTCCAACCTGAATGATCCTTGACCACTGACGTTAACTGAGTCTTCAGAACTCTATAGAGTCATTATCAGGCATCTTCTTGGTGATTAAGCAATTAAGTTATGTTTTTCTGGGCAATAGAGGGCCAGGGACCAGTGGGTTACCACTAAGTGGCAATTGGAAGTGATACTGCCATTTGGGTAGATGAGATGATGCATCTTGGGGAAAATTGGCCTAAGGCCTGAGACAGCCCTCTTCAACCAGGAATCCATGGGGAAAATTGGGCCTTACTGCCCAGAGGCATCCATTGTATGTAATGAATTCATTTCTTTCCTACACATCTAGAATGGTACTAGCGCTTTATCATCTTTGGAGGATTGAGGAAATAAGTCACACAATTCATTTTCTATTGGGCTTAATTCTCTTGCAGACCCTGGCACAGAAAAAATGTCTGCAAGGACCCAATGACAGCTCTACTCCCCCTTTGCTTCAGCCTCACAGCTCCATTCAGTAGGGCAAGTCTGTGTCCACATGGCCACAAAACTGGTATATCCAGACCCTTCTAGGCCATCAAACCCACACCTGCAAGCACCAGGCCTCCCAAAGCAGTGGGCTTTGTGAGTACCATGGGAAAGGCAGCTCCTCTCCTGCTATATGTGTGGGATCCAAAGGGAAAGCTGCCTATAGCAAGTTCTCTAGAGGAACCATATTACTTTTTCTAGATCTAGAGGCAAAGTTGCTGAGCTTCTCCAGACATTTAGGATATCTCCTCAAGGGAATCCAGACGATGGGAGCTGAAGGCTCCAGTTGGCGTATATAGAAAAAATTATTAATATCCTTTTTAGGGTATAGGGGAACTTGATTGGGTCAAGTTGAAAATGTCAGCCTGTAATCTCAGATCCCTAGAGAGTTGGAAAAAAAGAAGAGAAGGAAGAAAAGTGGAACAAGTTAAAAATGAGTCTTTAAGGCTCTTTCTATCTAGAACAAACTGAAGGGGAAACTGGCAGGGACCTATCCCAACATTTTTGGACTGATCTAATTGGTTTAATTATTTACAAAAACTAGGGAAAGGGGATCACTGACAAATCACTCTTCATTTTAGGATTTGGACACAAAACCATATTTTCAAACAGTCTCAAAAAAGTATAAATGAATTCAAAACTTCCGTAGATTCAATGAAGTGTGACAGGAATGGTATTTGCAAACTATTCATCCTTTGTTCTCTGAACAAACAGGTATTGAGCCAGGCACTGTGTTCCCTGCTAGGAACATGGAGATGGATGAGAGTCAGCCCTTGCCCTCAAGAAGTCTGTGAAAAGCATAGAAACAGTCAATTCTAAAACAACGCAGTAAGTATATGTGGTACATGAGGCGACAGAAGCTGCTTTGTGAACACAGAGGTAGAGGCACAAAGCCCAGATTGGAAGGGCCAGAAAAGCTTTCCAGAGAAGGTGTCACCTGAGCTGAGCTTTGAGAGAGGATTAGGAGTTAGCTAAGTACAAGCTTGGTATCCCAATTAGAGGTGATGATATGTGTAAAGGCACAGAGGAAGCAAGAAAAAACATGGCAAACCCATGATCAAGTATAATTGTAGCAAAGGGTAAAAGTCAAGGAAAAGAATATTAGTAACTAGAAAGTTAGGCAAGTTGGATTGCCTAGGGCCTTCTAAGCCATGTTAAAGAGTGTGAATCTGATCACGGAAGCTATGCTGAGCAACTAGAGGCTTTTATGTAGGGGAATATCAAGATCATTATTTCATTTTATAATAAGACGCTAGGAGCTGGGGGGAGAATGGATTGTAATGAGGCAAGAGGAGGCAGGGAGATCAGTTAGGAGGTCATGGCATTCTTTTAGCTAATAAGTATATGGGTGATAGCAAAAGTGGATTAAAGAGGAAGGGCAGAGTCAAGAGAGGTCTCCAAGGTAGAATCAACAGGATTCAACCACCGACAGAAATTGGAAACACTGAGAGAGGGATTAGAGGAAGATGGGAGCAGATGTCTCTTGTCCAATGGTACTTCTTTTTATCAAAGTACAGATGAAGGAAGAAAAACAGGTTCAGGGGTGAGATGGGGTGATGATGATTAATTTATTTTTGGACTAGTTGAATTCGAGACACTTGAGTTGTCCAAGAAGTAAATGAATGATCTAAAACTCAACACAGAGATCTAGGCCAGAGATAGAACTAGAGCATATGGGTGGTAGCTGAATCTGTGGGGTTGGATGAGGATATGCCCATGAAAACTGCATGTGAAGGGCAGGGTCCTGGGGAACAACAATATAGGAGGGGAAGAGAAGCTCTGAATGGTGACTTAGGAAGGAACAGCTAGAGAGATTAAAAGAAAACCAGAGGGAAGCGGGTGTGGCTCAGTGGATAGAGCCCCTGTTTACCATATGGGAGGCCCGGGTTCGCATCCCGAGGCCTCCTTGTGAGGGCACGCCAGCCTGAGCGGTGCGGTGGACTGATGCAGCAACCTCACGGCAGGAAGCGGGTGTGGCGCAATGGGGCGCCGTGGGCTGATGCGGCAAGACCTCACAGCAAGGGGGAGATAAGCAGACACAGAGAAGACACGCAGCGAATGGACACAGCAGCACAAGCAGCAAGGGGGGGATAAATAAAATAAAATAAATAAATCTTTAAAAAAAACAAACCAGATGAGTATAGTTTCTTGGCACCAAGTGAAGAATGAGAGAGTAGTCAAATATCACAAAGTAAACAAATAGGATAAAGACTAAAAAATACCCATTGGATAAAGCAACAAGGAGGTCCTTAGAGATTTTAGCCTTAGAGACCAAGGCTGGTATCAGTGAACTGGTGAGGACAGAGACTTGCAGTATGACAGTGAGTATAGATTCTATTTCCTACAGCTAGGCTATGAAAGAAAAGAGAGAAGGAGCCAGTAGAAAGGAATTATGAAGACTAGAGAGAGAGAGAAAGAGTGAGGGAGGGAGGAAGAAAAGGAGAGGGGGAAGGAGGGCAGGAGAAAGGAAGTGGGGGAGGGAGGGAGAGCGAAGTTCCCTGTGAAGGCAGGAGAGAACAGAATCCAAAAGGTAGGTGGAGGTACCAGCCTAGGATAAGAGGAGGGCTATCTTTTCCCATGAGATAAGAGAGAAGGGGAAAAGCTTGCATATATGGACGCTTACAAGTTTGCAGGTGGCAGAAGAAGAATTTAAAGGCATTCTCACCTGATGGTTTTAAGTTTCTCAGTGAAATATGAGGCTAGGTCATCTGCTGAGGTTGAAAGAGAGATAGCAGGACAAGAGAGTTTATGGAGAGAGGTTAACTTTTGGAATAACTTATGGGAGTGAGAGGAACATGTAGAGGGTTTCTGGGCAGCCTTGAGCACTTGGCTGAGGTTATGGGGTTTTAATCCATATATATGGCTATACTATTTTCTCCAGCTACAATCAGCAGCTTGAGAGTAGGGGTGGAAATGCCAAATGGTTAATCTGACGCAGGCTCAAGATGATGGAAGGTTGGCGGCCAAAGCACGAGAATTGAGGGTAATGTTGAGAAGGATCAGTGTAAGAACTAAGCTACATAGGAAAATAAGTCAAGCCAGAAAGGGCCTGAAAATTAAGCAGAGAAGAACTAGAAGTCTGTCTATCTTGGGAGTAAGTAAGGCTAAGAACAAGAAGAGGCCATGAAGGGGGATATGCTTTTAAGCAAACACCTTTGGGAAAAGTTAAAGAATCCCAGGGTAGAGGAATCTTTAGTTAAGTGTCCAGATCTTAATACAGTAGGTCAGGAGGATGGCACTCAATATGTGCTCAAAAGACATGACGGCATTCCAGTTGCTCCCGAAGATGAGTTTCATTAGAAATTATGATGATGGTAGCTATTACTTAATTAAGTGCCTACTGTCTACAAAGCACTAGGTTAGACATTCTTCAGACTTTTCTCTCTGATCCTCACAGGGACTCTTCAAATTAAGTAGTATCACCACATTTACAGATGAAGAAATCAAAGGTCACAACACATTCTCTATGACCCAGCAATTCCACTCCTAGGTACATAACCAACAGAAGTGAAGTCATAAGTGCACCCCCCAAAATGTACAAAAATGTTCATAACAGCATT
Source organism: Cabassous unicinctus (assembly GCA_029593785.1). NCBI lineage: Eukaryota > Metazoa > Chordata > Mammalia > Cingulata > Chlamyphoridae > Cabassous > Cabassous unicinctus. The sequence goes on along the minus strand of JAQZBX010023456.1, from coordinate 2,174 downwards.
GTTTGTAATAGTCCCAAACTGGAAACAACCCACCTGTCCATAAACAGTGGAATGGACAATAAATTGTGGTATATTCATATTATGGAATACTATATAGCCATGAAAGTAAAAGCATGCTACAGACAAAAGCATGCTATAGATGTTGAATCTCAAACATCAAGTTGAGTAAAGAATCTAGACACAAAAGAATACATATTATACGTTTCTATATATACTAAGTTCAAAAACAAGCAAGACTAACCTACGGTTTGGGAAGTCAGCATAGGGGCTCCCTTTGGGATGAAGAGCAGAAGGAGAGATGGGAAGGGAGCATGAGGGGGTACTGCAGTGCTGGCAATGTTCTCTTTCTTGTTTACTTGGTGATAATTCATGAAACTCTATACTTGCGTTCTGAGTACTTTTCTGTATATATTTTATATTTCAATAACACATGTCATAGAAAAAAGTCCATTATTGTCAAAGGCAATATGAGATACAGACAAGACGTGAAAGAATAAAAATAAAAGAAAGTAAAGCTTATAAAGGTTAAATGCTTGTCTGAGGCCACAAAGCTGGTAAGTAGTCAGGAGGGAATGAACCTAGGGCCCCCAGGCTTGCAAATCCAGTGCTTGTCTCACCACACCAGCCGTCAGCTCTGTGCTGGGAAAGGACCCATGTGCTCCCTCCTTCTTTCTCCTTGGGCATGGGTGGCCTTGGGGATAGAAGACAGAAGCACTGGAGGTGAAAATCTACTGGATTTTCAAGCAGCCTGGTGGCTGGCCGTTGTCTGTTTACTGTTTGCATGCCAAATTTCAGATCCAGAAGTGTTTTCATGTTTTCCCTACCTCACCCGGGAAGCACTGAGCATTTTTTCCTGTGACCTTGGGCTTAACTACCGACTATTGTCACAGCCTTCTAAGTTTCTCCTCCCTTCAATCCAGCCTACATATGACTGCCAATGTTGTCTTCTCAGAGCAGCACTTCGCACATGTCAACATACAAGAGTCCAATCTCATCTTCCCCTCACCATGTTTATCAATGTGACTGCATCTATGTCCATCTCCTCTGCCCTTCTTCCAGACACGAGGGATGACTTAGCCTGCACCTAAGGTCGGCTCCTCAACTCCAGTGCACTCCATCCCTCTTGACTCCTTTCCCAGTGTCACCACAGTTTCCCTCTCTACTGAACTATCCCTGTCAGCATATGAACATGCTATAATATTCCCTGTCTTTAAAAAAAATCCCCCCTTGCTCACCCTTCAGTACAGTGAAACTGTTTTTGTCAAGGACCCAGAATGTGGTTTTGATTTTGCCAAGACAATGGGTGATTCTCAGTTCTTATCTTATTGAACTTCTCAGCCAGAATGGACATGATACAGTCCTCTCTCCTCCTCAAAGCCTTTATGTGCTTTTGTGAAACCTCTCTGGGTTTTCTCCCATCTCTCAGTTCCCTTCATTGGCTCCTTCTCTTCTTTTAATACTTCAATATTGGCCCTCTTCTCTCCTCCACCCACATTCACTCCTCGAGTGATGTCTTCCAGGCTCCTGGCTTTATATTGCCATCTATATACTGATAAGTCCCAAATTCAATCTCCAGCCCCACCCCCTCCCTGATCTCCAGCCTCCTTCTGGGTGTTTAACAAGCACAATAAACATAACTTGTCCAAATCAGAATTCCTGATATCCCCCAAGCCACTGGTTCCTGAGCATTTTCCCAGCTCAGTAAATGGCATCAAATTCAATCAATAGCTCAAGCAGGGCTGGTTACCCCAACTCCTCTCTCTCCCCCACATCTAATACATCAGCTAGATCAGTCTGTGCTATGTGCTATATTTAAAGTATTTCCTGAATGTGACCACCTCTCATTAAACTACCCTCAACGTTTTGCCTGAGCTGCAGCGATACCCTTCTAACTGATCTCCCTTCTTTCCCACTCTTACCCCTATAGTCTATTCATCTTAAAGCTGGCAGGGTGATGCTCATGAAAACATAAATCACATCACATCTCTCCTCTGCTCAAAACCCTCCAACGACTTCTCACTGCACTTGGAATCAAATTCAAACTCCTTCTGCTGCCCTATAAGGTCCTGAATTATTTGAACCTGCTTTCTTCTTGGGGTCTATCACCTACAAGTCCCCCAGCTTCCTGCTCACTCTGCTCCAGTTATACTGGCCTGGCTTTTCCTCTGACACAC
>JAQZBX010023455.1:0-30827 GCA_029593785.1 Cabassous unicinctus | reverse complement strand
AGCATATATAAAGAAATCCTATACCTCAAAAATAAAAAGACAAACAACCCATTTAAAAAGGGGCAAGTGCTTTGAATAGACACTTCTCCAAAGAAGAAATACAAATGGCTAAAAAGCACATGAAAAGATGCTCAACATCACTAGCTATTAGGGAAATGCAAATCAAAACTACAATGAGGTATCATCTTACACCCATTAGACTGGCAGCTATTAAAAAAAAAAAAAGAGGACTGCAAGTGTTGGAGAGGATATGGAGGAATGGGAACCCTTATCCACTGCTGGTGGGAATGCAGAATGGTGCAACTATTGTGGAGGACAGTCTGGTGGTTCCTTAGGAAGCTAATTATAGAAATGCCATATGATCCAGCAATCCCACTACTGGGTATATACCCAGAAGAATTGAAAGCAGGGACACAACATATATATGCACACTAATGTTCACAGCGGCATTATTCACTATTGCCATAAGTTGGAAACAATCCAAATGTCCATCAACAGATGAATGGATTAGAAAACTGTGGTATATACATACAATGAAATATTACTCAGCTGTATGAAGGAATGCAGTATTAACACATGGGATAATATGGATGAATCTTGAAGACTTTATGTTGAGTGAAGCAAGCCAGGCAATGAAGGACAAATACTACATGACCTCACTGATATAAATTAAGCAAATTGAGCAGACTCACAGAGCTAGAGTATGGAAGATAAGTTTACAGGAGACAGAAAGGGAGTAGGGTTGTGAGTCAATGCCCATAAGGGTAAAATCTATGATAAGGTGGAAGGGTGCAGTTGTGCAGTGATGCTATTAGGTTGGGCAGTGCAGGTCTGTGACAGGTGTAGGGTAGAGGGGTGGGCTATACTGTCCATGGAACTGGGTGGATGGTTGGGGGAGGGAGCAGGTGACTGTGAGGATTTGGGGGTATGTGTTTGAAACTACAACTTTGGGAATATTTTTTTGGCAAACAATGCAGGGGACGGTTACTGGTTTACGGTGTTGGATTGGGGAGCATATGGTACAGGGTGCATTGAGGCAGGCTTCTAGTGAGTATGTGGGTGTTTATCCTGTCATGGTGCGTGGTATCAGTGGGTGGAGGCCCAAGAAATGAACGGGAAGGTGCTGGACTCCCATCCTGGGGAGTCCTGCTATGTTCTCAAATAAAGGGGTTGGAGTCTCTCGAGAGCAGAAGCAGTGCTTAATAGGGTAGGACAGGCCAGTATGCCAAGCCCTCAGTGTTGTTGCAAGTAACTATGAATCTTGTTCTTCACGGAGTGAAGTTTGGTGGTTGTCGGGGGTGCCGAGAGGAGAAGGAGGGAGGAATAGAATAGGTGGAATATGGGGCATTTTGGGCGTGAAGGAATTGTTTTACATGATCTTGCAATGATGATATAGATGTTAAATTTCATCAAAATGTTTAAAAGTGTATGGTTCAAAATGTAAACCATAATGTAAATCATTGACCATAGTTAGTAGCAATACTTCAATATTTGTACATCAATTGTAACAAATTTACCATCCACATATAAAATGTTATTAATAGGGGGAAAGGGAAAAGGAGGAGGATGTTGGGTATATGGGAATCCCCTATATACTGTATACGGCTTTTCTGTAACCTAAAGCTTCTTTTAAAATGAAATGAAAAAAACAAGACACTGGGGGAATAAATGGGAGAAAATGTCACTGAACATACAAGACAACAGATTTTACAGTGATGAAAGATATAATGCCAAATATCTTTTTTTTTATTTTATTATTTTATTTTTTTAATTTCAAAATTTTAAAATTTTTTTTGTATTTTATTTGTCATTTTTAAAGCTATCATTATTATTTCATTATCTTATTAATTTTACGTGGTTATTTTGTTGGCTTCATTTTTGAAGAAGTTTTGGTTCAAAGAAAGGTTACAACTGTGGCAGGGGAGAATCAGTGATGCAGAGTGTCAGTGATAGGGGATGCATGGGAGGAGGTTCACCTGGGGCATACCTATAAGGCATACGAATGAATTCAAATGTTCATGGGGCATTGTCACGGTGGATGGAGATCCACACAATAACCTAAGGAATACTGAATTCCCATCCCGGGGAGCTCTGCCACATTCTCTAATGGGACAGCAGGAATCCCCCGAGTACAGGGGCAGTGACTAGTGAAGGAGGATGGACTATTGATGGGCCCTTGATATTGATGACTGTACTTATGAGCCTTTTCTTGTGAAACTGAAACAGTCTAGTATTGTGTACTGCCTAAAAGTTGCCTCCTGAGAGCCTCCTTGTTGATCAAATGTGGACTCTCTCTAAGCCAAACTTAGCATATAAATGCATTACCTTCCTCCCCCTCCCCCCACCCCCGGTGTGAGACATGACTCCTGGGGATGAGCCTCCCTGGCATCAAGGGATTACTACCAAGTACCAATTGGAAATGCAACTGGAAAAAGGCCTCGACCAAAAGGGGGAAAGGGTAAAGAGAAATGAGTTTATATGGCTAAGAGACTTCAAAGTGAGTTGGGAGGTCATTCCAGAGGTTATGCTTATACACATCTCAGTAGGATCTCATTGACTGTCACAGTAAATAGTGCCTCAAATAGCAGGGCTCCTGAGAGCTCTGGAGACATCCAGGCACTAGAGGCAGGGCTGCCAGCTCTGGGGTTTGGCACTCTGCCAGTAGGCCTAGTTTGGAATTTATGCTCCCCAGTGTGATAGAGTTGGACTCAGTTGTGGTTTCCCTACACATGACTCTTCCGTCCCTTCTATTTGAACCTATACTTATTACTAGAGTTGATAGGTTTATGTCCAAGAGACTTAAATCTTTGGGCCTTCCTTGTGCCAGGTGAGCTCTGAAGCTCAACAGATTTGTAACACCTACTCACGAGTTCACTGGACTCACACAGGATGACTAACAAGAACATGATGATGGACAACAACCATCTCAAGGAACAGAGATAGTCTGCAACTGCAAGCAAGACAGTCCCACTCATCTGTCCCATGGGATCTAAGCCCCCTCTCAATTAGAGGCAGAGTGGGCATCACCATCCCAGAATTCTCACGATTGGGGAATGAACAATAGACTAGAGCAGACTTACTGGTATTCTACTATAGACTTATTGTGATTCTAGCAATGGAAGAACTTATATCATTGATGTGGAGGCAGTGGCCACTGGATGTTCTGAGGGAGGGACAGGGGAAAACAGGTGTAATACAGGGGCATTTTCTGAACTTGGGTATTGTCCTGTATGACACTGCAATGACAGATATAGGCCATTATATATCTTGCCATAAATTACAAAATAGTTCGGGAGAGAGTGTATTCTACAATGTAAACTATAGTCTATGTAATGATTGATACAGGCCATTATATATTTTGTCATAAGTTACAAAATTATGCCAGCCAGAGTGTAATCTATAATGTAAACTATAATCCATACTTAGTGGCAATGCTCCAATATGTGTTCATCAAATGTAACAAATGTACAACACTAATGAAGGATGTTGTTAATGTGGGAAAGTGTGGGAGGAGTAGGGAGTGGGGCATATGGGAATCCCCTACATTTTTTATGTAACATTTATGTAATCTAAGTATCTTTAAAAAAATAAAATAGAAGTATATATATTTTTAAAAAGACCCATCTGAATGAAGTAGCATCATCAAAAGGTCCTAATTAAATTGGGTTTACATACACAGGAATGTATTATATTTAAGAACTTGTTTTTCTCACCTTCAGTCAGCTACAGATGTTATCCATGGTGGACCCAAAGACATCAAGTGTAGTCATTTTGTCACTACTTCTAGGAACATACAACTGGTAGAGAAAATAAGACAAATTCCTAGAGTTACAGCTAAAGAAACAATCATTTCTGCCTAAATATATAATAAAAAACTCTAAGAAAAAGGTGTTCTTTTTATTTTGCTTCAACTGCATTTCAAAAGTATGCTCTGGGTTATGGTTCCAGGCAACTGAAAACACTAAAGGAAAATTCAGAGGTGAAACAGTTTAAGGTATTGTTGGCGGTCCAACTTGGCTTGAGCATAGGGTGTATGTACAAAAATCATGGGATGCAACTGACACTAGATCTGCAAAGGCTTTGAATGGCAACCGAGATATTGATTTATTTAGTAGGCAACTGTAGTCAAAGAGTTTTGGGAATATGTCAGACAAAAGAATACATGTGGAGCTCTTGACACAATATGGATTGTACAGAAAGGAGAAACTAGTAAGGGAGGACAGTGAGGCAGTTACTGCAATAGTGCAATTGAAATATATAATAAATGCCATTGAAAAACAGTTTAGCAAAAGCATTGACAGATTCTTGGCTGATGGCCACAACAGAAAGCCTTACTATGATTCCAAAAACACTTTCTCACAAAGCATGAATTCTGTTACTTTTTTGATCTGTCAAGGGACTAAAAATATAGCAGATCATATTCTAATCCACTGTATGAAATACTTTGATGGAAAGAAATGATTTTGATTGTTTTTCTGCAAGAGGAATTTTGGTGCCCTCTGGTGTTAGAAAACAAGATGATTCATTTCACCTTTATAAGACACTGCAAAGTAGCAGTCCAGAAAGGATCGTAAAAGTATAAAACATTAAAGTTGAATAGCATATTCCAGGGCAGCACAGATATAAAATTTTTGTGTGAAAAGTTTTGGTCATGTATATTTTTATATTCATTATTATTCTAATGTAATGTTAGAAATGCATTGTGGAAAATTTTTGAGCCTCCCGAATAACAGAATATTTGCCTAATGTGTTTTGGAGCATTTCCCTCTAGCTTTACTAAAGGAGAACAAAGGTGAGTTACCTAAGATTTTGCATCAAAAATAATGAATAAGAAGAGCATGTTTATAATTTATTCTTCAATATATTATAAAGTATTTAGGGCATATAAAATAGAACAAAATGAAAGGTAACTCCTGTAATAACACTACTCAGCTTAAGAAATAAAATATATAATTGCTTTTAAGTCCCCTATAAAGTATCCCAATATAATCCCCTTCTCATCATAGATAACCACTCTCTTAAATTTGGTGTTTAAATGATTGACTTTTAAATGTATTTTTTGGTTTTCTATACCTCTTTTAATATTGTTATATTGCTTCTAAATTAAAAATTAACTTTAAAATATTACTTTGTAAAAGAAAGCCTAGATGACAGCAATTTCAATTAATCACTCAGAGCCAGGGAGAGAATTTCAGCTACCTCCCCAGTTTCAAGGCACATGGAAGCTGGTATTGCCAGGTCTCCATGTGTGAGAAGAGTAGATGAGACTTTCATCTCAGCATGGGTTAAGTTTTAAGGAGGTTTGAATAGGACAAGGAGACAATGCCAGCAAGTGACTAAGATTTGTAAATGTGTAAGGGCAAAAATGGGGCAAGGAGAGAGAAGGCAGGCAGGCTGTGTATACTTTGATTTGATTTGGTAAATAAAGGAAAATAAGGAGGTCATGGTTTAGAATGAAAACTAGGCAGTCTTCACAGCATATACACGAGGCCAGAAAAATATGAAGACATAGCTCAGTTCTATTCATCAAACACAGACAGAACTAAGTTCAGTCCTACAAAGTAAACTCCAGTTTTCAGTATGAAACACTCTGGGACCAGTTCACTCATGATTCTGACTTCTCCTTTCCCCAAACTAACTCACACACCCCCAAAAAAGAGGAGAGATGTTGGGACTTTGAAAAAAGCCAAATGACCACCCATACTTTGTTCCGAAGAATGGGCTCAAGGTTGGCCTTATATCAACTTGGGAAAAGATAACTTGCATCTTCGTTGTTCTGCTCTCTCCCAATTGCCTTTTCCCCTAGGGTCTAAGGTCAGTGCCTTCATGGTTCTCACTAACCGTCCAGATCCTTTTCTCCTTAGAGCTTCCCCATGCTCCAGTGACCTAATATCTCATATCAATCAGGTAACATAAGTAAAACATCTCATACTACCTAGCATAAAGTAAAATTCAACAAAACTGCTGCTATCGTCAACTCTCACCACTATCACTTCTGTCTTCCATTTCGTCTCTCTGCTCTTGCTCCTAATCAAAATTCTCACTCTTAATACAGGCTATAAAAGTCTATCTGAATATACTAAATATTACTTTTACATAAATATCTATACTGTTTTTTACTATGTACAAGGAACCATATGAAGTGTGATAAAGTATAAGATCAAAGTATCTTGTCTTCTCCAGTACAGTTTTTTACCAAATTCCTTCTCAGCCTGGCAACAGTTGAGGGTGATAGTTGTCTTTCCTCCATAACATCCAGTAGAATTAATTCTCTTTTCTGTTATTATTAAATCCTTTGTAAAAGTCTTTGTCTACTCACTTTTAAGTCACTCTGAATTCCTTCTGTTGATCCTTCTTCTTTCCAATATATCTCAACACTGACTACACATTAGGATCACTTGAGAATTAAAAATATATAATGATGCCTAGCCTAGACCAACTGAAGAATAAACTAATAGAATCTGGGCACTAGGTATTTTTTAAAGCTCCTGAGGGGATTAACCTCTATCCTTAAATCATTTACTATACCTGAAGCAATGGATAAATCATTTTTTTATTCAATTCATCCACTCAGAAACTGTTTACTGAGCTCCTACTGTGGACTCGACCTGAAGCAACTAACATAGCATCCATAAAACCAAATATAAGTTTCTGATAACTACACCATAATTCTTATCAGCTGACCATTTACCCCCTCATTTCTGTCACCAATCTTCTTACTTCTGACAACCTTCCCACCTTCTTCCAATCAAGTTTGCTTCATAACTGCTCTTCATAACTCTCAATTGCATTTCAAGGTCTTGGCCAAAGTAATTCTGTATTAAGTAAACTGTTGGCCAAAATTCTCTATGAGATGGCATTTCTGCACACACAATAGAATAATTATTGATGTTCATATGGGTCTATCCCAACCACTGAAAGCATCCTGAGGGGAGGCATCATATTTCATTCATTGCCATATTCTCAATACTTAGCACAGTTTCTGGCAAAGAGTAATATACCCAATAAAATTAGGTAAATGGAGGAAAGAATGAATAAAAAATAAAAGTACATAATGCTAAAAATGTTTTCTGAATTATCAAAGAAAGATAAAATCTGTGTGGGGGAAATTTTCTTTCTTGAGAGGTCATGGTAGAATGGTTAAAATCATGAACTTTAGGACCTAAATCTGACACATACTAGAGATGTGGGCCTAAAAATGTTACTTAACCTCTCTAAGCCTCAGCTTCCCCATGTGCAAATGGTGGTAATAGTAGAAATTACCTCATGAAATGGTAATAGGATTAAATGAAGTAAAGCACTCAGAAAATTATCTGCCATATAGTAAGGTATGGCTGGCAGAATAATGGCTTCCCAAAGATGTCCATGACAAATATCAGAGATAAAGAGCATATTCTGAAAGCAGCAAGAGAAAAGTAAAGCATCACATACCAGGGAACCACAATAAGATTAAGTGGCAACCTATCATCAGAAGCCATGGAGGCAAGAAGAAAGTGGTATGATGTATTTAAGGTGTGGAAAGAGGAAAAACTGCCAGCCAAGAATTCTTTATCTGGCAATACTGTCCTTCAAAAATGAGAGTGAATTTAAAGTCTTCACAAACAAACACTGAAAGAGTATTTTACCAAAAGACCAGACCCACAGCCTGAAAAGAAAAAACAAGGGCATAAGACTTGCAGAAGAGTACAGAATGACAGTTGTTAGGAAGGGTAAATTAAAGGTAAAAAGACAGACAATAATATGATATGACAATGGAAAGCCAAAAGAAAAAATGGAAGAAGTAAGTAATGCCTTTACAGTAATAACATTGAATGTTAATGGACTGAATTTCCCAATCAAAAAATCAGACGGGTAGAATAGATTTTAAAAAATTAGCCATCTATATGCTATCTACAGGAAACTCACCTCAGATGTAAGGGTACAACCAGGTTGAAAGTGAAAGGTTGGAAAAAGATATTCCACACAAATAGTAACCAAAAAGATCTGGAGTAGTGATATTAATATCAGAAAAAATATATCTAAATGCAAAACTGTTACAAGACATGAAGAAGGTTATTATTTATTAATAAAAGGGGCAATTCATTGAGAAGAAATAAATATAATAAATATTTATTTTACCTAACCTGGATGCCCCAGGATACATGAGGCACACACTGGAAAAACTGAAGGAAGAAATAGATATTTCTTGATAATAGTTGGAGACTTAAATACACCACTCTCAGTATTGGAAAGAACACCTTGACAAAGGCAAAAAAATAAACAGAGATCTTGAATAATATGATAAATGAACTAGACCTAACAGACATTTACAGAGCATTACACCCCAAAACAACAGGATACACATTCTTTTCAAGTGCTAATGTATCCTTCTCCAGGATAGGCCATATGTTGGGTCACAAGACAGGTTTCAGTAAATTTAAAATGTCTGAAATTATAAAAAAAAACACTTTCTCTGACCACAGTGGAATGAATCAGGAAATCAATAACAAACAGAAAAAGGAAAAATCCACAAATCTATGGAGATTAAACAACACACACTTAAATAATCAGTGGGTGAAAGAAGAAATAGCAAGAGATTTCAGTAAATATCTCAAGATGAATGAAAATAAGAACACAACATATCAAAACCTATGGTGGATACAGGCCATTAAACATTTTGTCATAATCTATAAAATTGTGTGGGGCAGAATGTAAACTATAGTCCACGGTTAGTAGCAATGCTTCAAAATGTGTTGTAACAAATGTACCACACCAGTGAAAGACGTTGTTAATGTGGGAAAGTGTGGGAGGGGGAGAAGGTGGGGCATATGGGAAACCTCTATATTCTTTATGTAACATTTTTGTAATCTAAAGCTTCTTTTAAAAAATTACTTTTAAAACCTATGGGACACAGCAAAGGTAGTGCTGAGAAGGAAATTTAAAGCCATCAATGTTTATATTAAAAAAGAAGAAAGAGCTATAATCAAAGACCTAACTGCACACTGGAGGAACTAGAAAAAGAAGAGCAAACTAATCCCAAACCAATCCAAAGGAAAGCAATAATAAAGGTCAGAACAGAAATAAATGAAATTGAGAACAAACAAACAAACAAAAACAATAGCAAGAATCAACAAAACCAAACGCTCGTTCTTTGAGAAAATCAACAAAATTGACAAACCCTTAGCTAGACTGACAAAGGAGAAAAACAGAGAAGATGCAAATAAATAAAATCAGAAATGAGAGGGGATACGTTACCACTGACCACACGAAAATATGAGAGATCATAAGAGGATACCAGGTGCAGAACTGTGTGTGAGAGAGTATGGTCTACAATGTGAACTATGGTCCATACTTAGTGGCAAAGCCCCAGGATGTGCATATCCATTGCAGGTGATGTGCCACACTAATGAAAGATGTTTACGTGGGAGGTTGTGGGAGTTGTGGGAGGTGGGGAACACGGGAATCCCTGTAATTTTTGTGCAATATTTATGTAATCTAAGCATCTTTTAAAATATTTTTTAAAAAAAGAGGATACTAGGAACAACTGTATGCCAACAAACTAGAAAATGTAGATGAAATGGACAAATTGTGAGAAACACACAAATAGCCTATACTGACCCTAGAAGAAAGAGAAGACCTCAACAAACCAATAACAAGGGAAGAGTTTGAAATAGTCATCAAAAACCTCTCAAAGATGAAAATCCCAGGATCAGATGACTTCATAAGGTGAATTTTACCAACCAAATCTAATAGTAATCTTGCTCAAGTTCTTTCAAAAAATTAAACAGGAAAGAACGCTACCAAACACATTCTACGAAGCCATCATCACCCTAACACCAAAACCAGAAAAAGATATTACGAGAAAAGAAAATTACAGGCCAATTTCTCTAATGAATATAGAAGCAAAAATCCTCAACAAAATACTTGCAAACTGAATCCAAAACCACATTAAAAGAATTATACTCCATGATGAACTAGATTTTATCCCAGGTATGCAAGGGTGATTGAACATAAGAAAATCAATCAGTGTCATAAACCACAATAATAAATTGAAGAAGAAAAATCATGATTCTCTCAATTGATGTCAGAAAGGCATTTGACAAAATACAGTATTGCTTGTTAATAAATACATTTCAAAAGTTAGGAATACAAACAAACTTTCTGAACATGATAAAGTGCATACATGAAAAAACCACAGCTAAAATTGTACTCAACAGTGGAAAAACTGAAAACTTTTCTACTGAGATCAGGAACAAGACAAGGATGCCCACTTGTCACTACTGTTATTCAATATTGTGCTAGAAGTTCTAGCTAGAGCATTTAGGCAAGAAAAAGAAATAAAAGGCACCCAAATAGGAAAGGAAGAAGTAAAACTGTCGCTATTCTCTGATGATGCGAAGAAACAAGTTGGAGGACTTTCAATTCCTGACTTTAAAGCATATTACTTAACTACAGTGGTAAAAAAAAACAGCATGGTACTGGCATAAAGATAAAGAGACTGACCAATGAAACTGAATTGAGAACTCAGAAGTAGACTCTCATATCTACAGTCAAGTGATTTTTGACAAGGCTGTCAAGTCCACCCAGTTGTGCCAGAACACTCTATTCAACAAATGGTGCCAGGAGAACTGGATATCCATATCCAAAAAAGAAAGAATACCCCGATCTTACACTTTATATAAAAAAAAACGATCTCAAAATGATGAAAGACCTAAATAGAAATGCTACAACCATGAAACTCCTAGCAGAAAATGTAGCAAAACATCTTCAAAATCTTGTGGTAGGCAGCAGTTTCTTAAACCTTATACCTAAATCACAAGAAATAAATGAAAAAAAAAAATAGATTAATGGGACCTGCTCAAAATTAAATGCTTTTATTCTTCAAAAGACTTTTTCAAGAAAGTAAAAAGGCAGCCTACTCAATGGGAGAAAATATTTGGAAACCAAATACCTGATAAGGGTTTGATATCCACGTTACATAAAGAGACCATACAACTCAACAATAAAAAGATAAGCAACCCAATTAAAAAATGGGCAAAAGACTTGAATAGATACTTCACCAAAGAGGAAATACAAATGGCCAAAAAGCACATGAAAAGATGCTCAACATCACTAGCTCTTAGGGAAATGTAGATCAAAACTACAATAAGTTACCATTTTACCCTTTATAGAATGGCTATCATAAAAAAAAAACACAGAAAACTGCAAGTGCTGGCAAAGCTGTGGAGAAACAGGAACACTCCTTCACCGTTGTTGGGAATGTACAATGGTACATTCTCTGTGGAAGAAATTTGATGGTAACTCAAGAAACTCTATATAGAACTGCTGTATGATCCAGCAATCCCATTACAAGGAATATATTCAGAAGAACTGAAAGCAAGGATGCCAACTGACATTTACACACTGATGTTCATATCAGCATTATTCACAATTGCTAAAATATTGAACCAGCCCAAGTCTCCATCAACCAATGAATGAATAAACAAAATGTGGTATATATATAGAATGGAATACTATTCAGGTGTAAGAAGAAATGAATTTGGGATGCATGTGACAACATGGATGAATCTAGAAGTTATTATGTTAAGTGAAATAAGTCAGACACCAAAGGACAAATACGTATGGTCTCACTAATATGAACTAAACACAATGAGTAAACTCACAGAGGTAAAATCTACAGTATAGGTTACTAGGAAAAAAATGTGGGCTGAGAATGGGAGCGGATACTCAATATATGTAGCATTATTAAGAAGGTTAATTATAAAAGTGTGGAAATGAGTAGAGATGATAGTAACAAATTATAGTGAGTATAACTTACACTACTGATTTATAAATGTGATTGTGGCTGAAAGGGCTTGCCTGAGAACATAAATGTCAATTGAAAGGAAACTAGAGAATAATCCAGGGAATGTATAACGTAATGATTTCATTGGTGGATGAAGACTGTGGTTAATAGTTATAAATATAAGAATGCCCTTCTTTTACAAAGTGTTAAATATATGGTGATACACAGGAAAAGGAAAATTAATGTAACTTATGGGTGATAGTTAACAGTATAAAATATTGTAATATTTTTGCAGCAATGGCAATATGATATTATTTCAATTCTAAGGGACAACAACAGGAAGGTATATGGAGGTATGGGATTTTTCCTTTTGGAATAATGAAAATGTTCTAAAGTTGACTGAGGTAATGACAGCACAACTCTGTGATGAAGATGAGAGCCACTGAGTGTACACTTTGAATGCACTATACAAAGCATGGGACTGTACAACACAGGGAATCCAGTGTTGGAAGATAGACTGTGATTAACAGAACAAATATGACAATGTTCTCTCATGAACAACAAATACATAATACTGATAAAGGGTGTTAATAATCTGGTGTGTTGTGGGAAAATACACTCAACATAAGACATGGTCTATAGTTAGTAGTAATATTTTGACAATGCTCTTTTACAGTTTCTAAGAAAAGTTTCACAACAATTCAAAGTGTTGGTGGTGGGGTGATGTATAGGAGTCTTGTATAATGATATGCATGCTTGTTTTGAAAGTTCACAACTTTTACTATACACTTATTATTTATGTATGTATATGTATAAATGAAATACTTCAATAAAATTTTATTTAAAAAATACTTTATTGTTAAAAAGTGATTTTGCATTTACAACATGGCTAACTGTTTGGCGCATAGGGCCTAGCTTTCAGCCTATCTCGGCTTTCAACGTTATCCTCCTCAGTAAGCTTAATCATTTCTTGCTTTTGATTTTAAAGTAAGAGACGTGCAACTCTTCCTTTTAATTCAACACTTAGAGACCACTGTAGGGTTATTAATTGGCCTAATTTCAATATTGTTGTGTCTCAGGGAATAGGGAGGCCCAAAGAGAGGGAAAGATGGGGAAATGGCAGGTTGATGAAGCAGTCAGAACACACATTTATCAATTATATTTACCAAATGAGTGTGGTTCATGGCACCCCAAAACAATTATAATACTAACATCAAAGATCACTGATCACAGATCACTATAACAGATATAATAATAATGAAAAAGTTTGAAATATTGCGAGAATTACTAAATTTGTCAGAGACACGAAGTGAGCACATGCTGTTGGAAAAAGTGGCGCCAGTAGACTTGCTCAACATAGGGCTGCCACAAAACTTCAATTTGTTAAAAAAAAAAAAAATGCATATCTGCAAAGCACAATAAAGCAAAGCACAATAAAATGAGGTATGTTTGTATATAGTCACAATAAACAAGAAAGAGTGATATTAGCAAAGTGGTTGACTCATAGATGAATAGAGCAAAAAAGAAATTCCAGAAAGAGATGCACACAAGTACAGACAAAGGATCTCTGACAGAAGGGCAAAAACACTTTAACTGAGAAGTAAACTGGATCTCTCTATGCCAAAAAATGGAACTCAAACTAAACCTCACACCGTATAGAAAATTTTTAACTCAAAATGACTCATAATTTTTCATGTAAAACTTAAAACATAAACCTTTAAAAGAAATCATAGGAGAAAAATCTTTGTAATCTAGAATTAGGCAAAGAGTTCTTTCACAGGACAAGTGTGTGTTCCATAAAAGAAAAAAATGGAGAAATTGGACTTCATCAAAATTAAACATGTTTACTCTATGGGAAAAAAAGTTAAGAGAACAAAAAGACAAGCTAAAGGCAGAAAGAAAATATTTGCAAATCACATATTTGATGAAGGATTTGTATCCAAAATATATGAAGAACTCTCAAAACTCAACAGGAAGAAAACAACCCAATGAAAAATGAGCAAGTGATGTAAACAGACACTTCACAAAAGAATATACATAAATAGCAAATAAGCACATGAGAAATGTCCAATATCATTAGCCATTAGGGAAATGTAAATTAAAACCAGAATGTGATACTACTATATAGCTATTTGGATAAATAAAATAAAAAATATTGAGAATACAAGGTCCAGGGAAGGATGCAGAGCAACTGGAATTCTCATATATTGCTGTTGGGAATGCAAAATGTACAGCCATTCTGGAAAACAGTTTGACAGTTTCTTATAAAGTGAAAATACACTTACCATGTGATTCAGCAATCCCACTCTTGGGCATTTACCCAAGAGAAATGAAAGCTTAGGTTCACCCAAAAACCTGTATGTGAATGTTTTATAACAGCTCCATTCATAATTGCCAAAACCTGGAAACAACCCACCTATTCTTCCACAGGTGACTGGATAAATAACTGTGGTACATTCATATAACAGAATACTACTCAGCAATAAAAAAGAATAAACTATTGATATATGCAACAACTTGTATGAATCTCACAGGCAATTAGACTGAGTAAAAGAAGCCAGTCTCAAAAGGTTATACACTGTTTGATTCTATTTTTATAATATTTATAAAAAAGACAAAACTAAAGTGGTTGCCAGGGATTTCGGGGGAGCAATGGATCTATTCTGTATCCTCATCATAATGGTGGTTACATGGATCTATACACATGCTAAATTTCATAGATCTGTATGCCAAGAATAAGTCAATTTTATTGCATGATAATTTTAAATTTAAAATAAAAAAACAAGACGATGCTGGATGAAAAAGAGGTTTGCTGTCTAAATTCAGTTTACAGCACTATGGCTTTCCCCAAAGTAGAAGCTCAATTAATGTCTGATGAACAAAAATACTTAAAACTGACCAAATATTTTAAAAATCATAGTTTCTGCTTCAATATCAAATCTCATTTGCATCCCTAAGCTTCAAAAATGTAAACTGCTTTTTTTGTAATCTCATTAACACTTTCTATCACAATGTCTGCCACTAAAAGATGTCTAGAATGCACAAAAATACATTAAAATCTAGGTTTCCCAGTTATTTTATACTTTTTAAAAATTGTCATTAATAATAGGTAACTTTTATTTTATAACTTGTATGCTTAGCTCCCTCATTAAAAAAGAGGTGGGATCTGTATTGGAATAATCATTTTATTACACAAACACATGGTATACTGCAAACAAACATTTGATGAATGTTTACAGAATTATTTAATATTTATTAAATATTGAATGGGGAAAATAGCTAAGCCATTAATTTAACTCAGATTATTAACTCTTTATAAGATTTATCTTTTTTGCTGGAATTGTCAAGACTGGTATTTTTTCACAATTATTTTTTCTGGCTATAACTATGGCTTGTACTCAAACTGCTAACTCACATGATTTCTTCTCTGCCATACTTAGATTATCTTTGCTAAGGAGACAGTGAGCATTTGTTCCCCCATAATTTCTCTTTAACCAAACAAACCTATTGGGATCCTGCTGCGTTACTACCTATACTGGTATAAGACCCACTGTTTCTTAGATAAGAAGAGTGTTCAAATAAATTGTGTGTGACTGAATAAAAATAACTTCATCTATACAAAAAAGAACATTAACTTTATCTTACTTTTCTCTAAACTGAGTAATAGAGAGTATTACTATGCTGGAAAATAAATAATATAGCTGAGGTTTTCAGAAACACCTAGCCCAGGATTTAAGCACCTTCTTAAAATTCCAAAGATATTATTTTCATATATTTATACTACAGAGCAAGTTTAACTTTTATATTTCTTATAAATTTCTATTTGCTAAAGAATCATTTTAGAGTCTGTCACATTTATTGTTTTTAAAGTAGTCTTTCTGAATATTCACTTAACATGATCATCTCCAATTTATCCAGGTCTAAGTCAAATCCTCAATAAAAGTTTTGAATTTTACACCTTCAGTAAATTAAAACTAGGAGGTATATTACAGTGATGCTAAAATATATTCTATTTTTACATTCTATAATATACACTTTGATTCCAAGTTACACTATCACTTGCAAATAAATCAAACTGGACCTACTATATAACTAAAAGATTAAAAAAACACCTAAACTGATCAAAGCAATCACTGCAGTAATTTTATTGACTCTACCACTAGGATCATAAGCAATAATGTCTTCACTTAACTGTTTTTAAAAATCAACTAAATTTTAGCTCTGAGGACACTATTACTGATATGCAACTTGCTATTTAATAAGGACTACTATCTATTATGAACAAGTAAATAATAAAGGCAATTTTCAAGAATATTTATAAGGAAATATATTAACCCTCGAACTTCCAAATTTTCATGAGCATCTCATCCACTGGTTTTAATTGATTTCCACAGTGTCTAACATTTATTGTTCAACCCTTTCACTCACTCCACCCTTGAATATGTCATCATGGACACAGGAACAGCTCAAATCATAGAGAAGCACTCTCTCCCACAAAATCACAGTAAGGATAAATTACCTTTTAGATAAATGTTAAAAATCTGACACTGTCTTAATCATCTCTAGATCATATGGGCACATATTAATTAAATAAGGCTCCTTGAAAATATCCATTTAAGCTAAATGTGATGAAAATGAATGACTTTGTTACTAAATTACATTTACTTAGAGAAACCTTTTTTCTCGTTTCAACTTCATATGAAATAAAATCATTGCAAAGCAATCCTAATGTAAAAAAATTAAAAATGTATGTAACAAGCAATCTAGTCTCAATAACATGAGATTAATGTTCCTCCAAAATATTATCAGAATTGAGCACAAGGGCCATTTCCTAAACATGTTTAAAGCACAGAGACAGAGTTATGCATGTTAATTATAAAGGGCTATACTTAGAGAGAGATGTCATTCCAAAATTTATTAAAACCAAGTTTTCAGAATACAGGTATTCAAAGTGAAATTAGCTCTACTTCCAAAACACCAAAATTTTATAATACAGAATTTTTAGTGTACTCTTTTTAAAAAATTACCTGCTTCTGTAGCCATCTTTCATGCCTTCGTTGTTTCCTCCTCAGATTCTTTAACTTGCTTCTTTCTCTCTTACTGAGTCTCTGGTTAATGGTGCCCAATGAAAAACTAGCCGAGCGCAGGAAGTCCAGAGGAGAGAGGTGCTCCTCCTGGTCTGAGGACTCCAGCATGCTTCTGCCAGTGGAGGGTAGGTCCATCACGAGAGTCAGGTTATTAGAACTAGCATGGCCAGAGTACATTGCAGAAGCTTCTAGACCACACTGAAATTCTCCTCCTCTTTGTGTCTGGGTCTCACGGGGAGCCACTGAAAATCTTTGCAGCAGCATATTAGGATCAAAACTGGATGGATTCTGAAAGGAACAGCTATTTTTACCAGACTCTAAAGGAAAGCCAGAAAGGTTGACAGGCTGTGTTTCATTTAGCCTAGGATAGGCAGTAGTCTTACTATGTATTTCATATAAAGTGGGTAATAAAGTCAGTTTCTCAGTGATGTTCAGATCCAAACTATGTGATTTTCTATGAAAAGCTCTTGCAGTGCATCTGCCAGACACAAGCTGAGGAACAAAAAGCTGGAATTTAGGATTTGATGCTTTGAAGAGTTTTTTATTCTTCAACTCAAAATATGTTGCTCTTACCTCCAGGCAGAGCGCTTCTGTTAATCTTCCAGGACCATTATTATTTTGGGCCATGTTTAAAAGCCTGTAATTTCTGTTTTTGGAAGCACCACCTGTCAGTAAAGTTTCCTCGTCACAACCTGACTGAACTCTAGGATGTGACAAGTATTTCAGCGATGGTCTCATTAGTCTGCCTGCCTGCGTTGGCTGATAATCGGTCCGGCTCTTGGAGAGATGTACAGCTGTAGACTGGCCACAGGAACATTTTGGAATGCTGACAAAATTAAAGCCCCCTAAACGGGCCCCACAAAAGGGACAATTCAGTTTTCCAACTGTCCTCTGGGCCTACAGGTAAAAAGGGAAAATAAAGACAATGCTCTCATTGTAAAGTAACCAAAGAGAATGTGAGTCAAAAAAAGCCAATCACATGAAAGTTCTCTATGCCACAGAGAAGGCTGGCTTTCTCTCTTCTGATTAGTAGAAAGAACAGTCTTACAATAAACAAAGATAAGCTGCTCCAAAGTTCTAGAATGATAACATTGGCAAAGTATGCCCATCCAAACAATATTCCTAAGAATTCTTTAAAAAGAATCTCTTAAACGATATATTCAATATGGATAGTGTGAAGTAATGAAAAGGAAAATACACTATAGAACTAGGAAACAAATTGGCCTACAGAGCTTAATTTGCAAGTAAAATCCCACAGAAAAGTGTCTGTTTTGATACACTTCTTGCATACCAAACACTGGGGGAGGAAACTTTACTCAAGCAACAGAATAAAGCTCCTCCTGGCATTTTATATACGACCAAAAGGTATTTTGGTTGTATACATCAGAGAGTGCATTTTCTACACTCAGATAGGAAATTAATAATGAATTGGCTTAAAATGATCTTTCCAACGGAGACAGTGAAACATCTGCAGGGTTCCAACACATTTTGTGACGTTTAGAACACTTACAAGCAGTGCACTGGCATTTCCCCAGGAAACCATTACATTGTGAAAATGGATACAAGGGATATGTATTAAATGCCATTTTTTGATGGAAAAAATAAAGGTAAGCTATATTACAAGTCAGTAGAGAAATGTAATTATATTTTTCCAAAAATCCCATTAACTTATACCTTTCTAGGTTTTAGGTGTTTGCATTGTGAGAAATAACTATACCATACTATTTAACAAGGTGGGTTGTTGCTCTAATAATACTTCATTAAGAATCCTTATAATTCTTAATGACTTAGCTTGATTATGACAATAAGTCATTAATATCCAGTTTATTTTATGTGTGTGTGAATATATGTGTATATGTGAAGGATATTTCATTCACTCAAGAAGTACTGTTCCAGGTGCTACGATTAGAATAATGAATAAAATATAAAAACTGTTGTCTTCACGGAACTTATACTCTAATGGGGAATCTAGGCAGTTAAGAGGATAAGTAAACTGTGTGTATGTATAATAATTTATATATCTTATGTCATATATACATATGTACAATTAATAATTAAGTAATATGTATTACTGTTGTATAACGTGTATATGTATGTGTGTGCAAAATACAGATACATAAAGCAGAGAAGGGAGAAAGGAAATGTGAAGAGTGGTAATGGGGGGCAATTGATACGCTGGCCAGTGAATGTCTCATTGAAAGTAAACTATGGAAATGAGGGCGCAAACCAGCCTAATATCTGTGGGAAGAGCATTCAAGGGAAGAGGATATGCCAAGTGCATAGCCTGAGTTGTAAAAATACCTGGAATATTTCAGTAATAGTAAAATAAAAATCAAGACTTACACATCCTTTCATGTCTCTTGAAAAGCTGCATCCAAGGAAAATAGCTCTAAGAATGAGGAAGAAAACATTCTGAAGGTTGTGTATTCTTAATTTCATTCAGAATCCAGGAAACTTACTTTTTGTATCCTGCAGTTTATCCATTCTGGAAGGGCTTCTATATTCATGTGCCACACATGACAAATACTGTGAGCATCAGATAGATCATGACTATCCTGTAAATAACAAAATGTATAGCATTATTAACTACCAGTTCAGAATTTATTTCAAAATTTCATATTCAAGTAAAACACAAAAATACAAATTCAATTTTAGCTAGAAAGCAAACACATACTCCCTTCCCCTCCTCATTCCTCCAACACCAAAATCAAACCCAAAAAGAAGATCTGCCCAGTTTTTTTTTTTAATTCTTATTGTGGTAATATGTATACAACATAAAATTTCCCATTTTAGCCATTTTCAAATACACAATTTAATGGTATTAATTACATTTAATGTTGTGCAACTCTCACCACCCTACCCTAATAAATTTTTTAAAAAACATTTATTCTGGCAACATATATAAAATCTAAAATTTCCCAGTTCATCCACCTTATGGCTTTTTTAAAAAGCTTTATTGTGATAAACTATATAAAACATAAAATTTGCCAGTCATTTTTATGGGGAATTAATTACACTCACAATGTTGTGTAACCTGCACCACTATTTATTTCCAAAATTTTTCATCATCCCAAACAGAAACTCTGTACCTATTAAGCAATAAATCCCCATCCCCGACCTCCCTACAGCCCTGGTAACCTCTAATCTACTTTCTGTCTGTATGAATTTGCTTATTCTAGATATTTCTCTCATAAACTACAACAAATACTAAATATTAATACATGGCATTAATAATAGGATGGTTTGTGGGAAAAATACACCAAATATAGCTATGAACTATAGATAGTAACATTATGACCATGTTCTTTCATCATTTGTAACAAATGTGTCACAACAATATAAGGTGTTGGTGGTAGGGTGATATATGGGAATCCTGTATGGTATGAGTAATTGTTCTGTAAAAAAATTTGAAATAAGGGAACGGAGGTGGCTTAAACAGGTGGCTCCCTCCCACATCAGAGGTCCCAGGTTCAGTTCCTGGTGCCTCCTAAAGAAAGGACAATGAACAGACACAGCAAGTGCAAACAATGAGTGGGTGGGGAGAAATAAATAAAAAAAATAAATCTTAAAAAATTTTTGAAATACATACATACATACATACATATAATGTGGAGGGGGAAGACACAATGTATAAGAATGGGAACCCAAGTATCCACCAACAGATAAATGGATAAATAAAATGTTGTATCTACATATAATGGAATATCATTTATCCATAAAAAGGAATGAAGTTCTGATACATGGTACATCATGGATGTAAACATGCTATATGAAATAAGCCAGATACAAGAGGACAAATATTATATGATTCCATGTATAAGAAATATCTAGAATACGCAAATCCCCAGTTGTTGTTTTTTTTTTCAGGGAATAACTACATGTGATTTTTATTAAAAATCCCCCCATTTCATTTACAAATACGGTGCTCTTTTCTTTTATTCCTATATGTGAGGTAAAATAGTATTATTTATAGCAACTAGTACCAGCCTTTAATCCCTAATTCTATTTGGATTCTACTAATGAACAAATAAATAAGTTGCTATATTCTCTACTGACATGCTCAAGAAAAGTGCAGGAGGATGGGGGAAAGGGACAATTGTGTAGATAGCTGAAAAGTCCAGACTAAACATCAGCTTTTTGTAAGACTGACAAAAATTTCAAAGAGAAACTCTTCCAGCTTTCTGAACTAGATTTGTGGAAATAAATGTGATACATAGTATGATTTCCCAACATGTCAGAAAAATGCCGGGCAGGCCAGAGTGGAGATTTGTGAATCATTACTACTTATGCAAGCTTTGGCCAGTCACTTTGTCTCTCTGGATCTCAGTTTCTTCACCTGTAAAACAGTGCTAGATAATCATTAAGGTACTGTCTGGGGCTACAGAATTTTATTCTATGAAATGACAGGAAAGGGTTGTTTGAAGAAGACAGAGAAAGGGTAAGGCTTCTGCCCACATACCCTTTCCCAGAATCAGAGTTTATAATCACCAAATTATAAATTTGTAATTCATCAAATTATAAATTTGTAATTTACCAAATTATAAATTTATAAATCACCAAAGTACAGTGCTTTCTCATTTAGATTTCTCAAGCAGTTGTACTACTAGCTATTATCATCAGGTTAACAAAACAACAAATAACAAGGAAATTACTAAACACAACTTATGAATGTGTGGCCACGGTGATATAAATGGAGCAAAACTTAATCTCTTTAAGAACCCTTCCCTTAATAATCTACCTTCAGCTGTGACTTGCAGCCAGGACCACCCAGAATTTCCAGGTTTAATTTCCCAGCTGGTCCTTCATGCACCCTATATCACTCTTCTCTTCTATCTATAGATCTTAAGATGCTAAAAGGTAGCCAGGTATAGACAAAAAAGATCCAATATGATTTATTGATATATTGGAGAGATCTATAAAAAATCCTTCTCAATCTAATTTCCTTCCAGCCCGCCTCTGCGCCGCCCCCTCCCCCCCCAAACAAGTATAATTAAAAAGGAAAAGGAACTCACATTATTGTTACATGCTGGGACAGCATTTCATTATTTGGTATACTGTATACATGCTATCTGTATTTCATATGCTATAAATGATAGTACTAATCCAAATTCAAGATTATAATAGTAGAAGAAAAGTTCTGTTAAAAGGTTTTAAAATTTTTCCAGTCCTCATATTTGAAAAATCCTATAATATGGGTTGAAAATATTTCAATGGCAAATAGAAAGTCTTTGGGAAGAGTTTATGGTTGGCCAAAATGAAACTTTAGTTTTATTCATTATACCTGAACTCCAATTCAATTTAACAAACTGCAGCTTTGCTAACTCTCCGTGTCAATACTGAGAATAATGATATAGGGCCAGGCAAGTATAAAGCAATATGAAGGCAGTATTATTGTATGGAGGCAAAGTTAGGAAATTGAGAGGATGCTGGAAATAGTCTCTGGCTCAATCAACCTACTTCCTTAGCAAGTCTTCTCACAAGAATGTTGGACAAACATACAAAGTTTATTTTATTCTAGGTTCTGATAAAGTGATTTTGGAGGGGAAAAAAGGCTATAATTATTGGTTTCCAAGATGGAAAAATGAGTACATGTCCAGTCTATCCTCTCTTATCAAAGCACAGAATCTAAGTAAAAGAATTAAAAATAAATAAATAAAAGAATCAAGAGCTAAACTAGAAAACAAGATAGGGAGCTTTCAGTGGGCCAGAAATTGGGAGGAATCTGAGAGAGATCAATGAGGAAATAACAGCATACTGTATTCAAGTTCATAATAGCTGAGAACAATGCAAAGAATGCTCTATGTCAAGGTGGTGGGAACTGGGGAAACTGTCAGGGGTTAGGACAAAGTCTGTCTTTCTCCATTAGGACAGAGGGAAAAGGGTAAGATGCCAGGATGGCAGGCAAGGCCTAGAAGAAATGGAGAGCTTGGCAGCAAGTCCAGAAGATGAGCTGCTGAGGTACCATCTCTATTCTCACTGAAAATAGAACTATTACAAATAAAGAGAGTGACATAGATGCATTTATACTAATGAGATACATCTCTAATATGTATTGTTTGAAAAAAAAAAAAGAAAAAAGTGAAAAAGAAATATACTCTGAATTATTATATTAAATATACAACCTAAAAACAGCAGTATTACAACTTTTCTATGGAAACATATTTATGTAAATAGATAGAAAAGATATGTAAAAGGCTCTTACTAAATGAGGGAAGGAAGAGTAAGAGTAGGAGAGTTAGTAAAAGAAAACTTTAACTTTTCCAAAATTGTTCCACTAGCAGACTAATTATGTTTGTACAATTAAAAAATATATATATATATATTTAAAATGGATTCAAATAAAAATAAAATACCTAGTTACTTCTGCTCCTGGCAATGATGGAGTAAGTAATACCAGGCTTAGTCTCTTGCCATTACAATTCATAAACCTAGACAATATATATTAAGGATCAGTTTTAAGACACTGGACAAAAGAAGGAAAATAAATAAGATGAATTAAACTACCACCCTAGATTTCTGGCAGGGGTTTCCACACTTTGGTGCATGGAGGAAGAACCCAAGCAGAGCACAGCAGCCTTGCTGTTAAGATGGAAGTCAGAGTCTGTACAGCTATAATTTATAGGTATTGTACTGGCAAAGGGAGACCTGTAAGCAGGAAAAATTTCCGGAAATCTGTATATAGTTTCCTTTAAATCTCTGCTTCTATACCAATGCAGTCTCATGTACGGGAAAATGTCAGAGAACCAGATAAAGAACATTTATCAAGGAAAAATACATCTACTAGTGAGTTGTAAAGTGAACAATTCACACAGGGCTCACAGCATGACTGAGAAGATAGGCAAGTTCCATCCATACAGAAAGACCTCCATGAACATCTTGGGCATTTATGAGAGGATTCCAGAAGGGTCCTATCTTAAGAGCAGGACTAAATTATCCCTAGAGTAAAGGCTACTAAAATGCTTAAAAGCAAGCCTCCAAAGAATAAAGTTGAATCACAAGCAACATAAACACCTGCTAAAACAAAATTCAGTGCAATTCAAGATTACATTCAGATACTCAATGTAAGAAACTCAACGTCTAACCTAAAAATGACTAGACATGTATGAAGCAAAAAATACATATAACCCATAACCAGGAGAAAAACTGGTCAATATAAATATACCCAGAAAATACTGAGATAATAGAATTAGGAGATAAAGGCATTAAACCAGCTATTACAAATATGTTCAAGAACTTAAAGAAAACATAGTAAAAGGAAAAGAGAAATGAAGTCTTTAAAATAAAACCAAATGGAAAATCTAGAAATAAAAGCTATATCTGAAATGAGCTTTTCACTGGATGAACTTAACAGCAAATTAGATACTGAAGAAAAAACTATCAATGAACTTAAACATATAGAAAAAAAAAGATAAATCAAGCATGAGAGAAAAAAAGACTGCCAAAAAATATGAGCAGATATTCTGTGACCTATGGGAAACATCAAACTGTCTAACATACATATGATTGGAAGGAAGGCAGAATAGAAGAAATCATGGCAACATTTTCCAAAATTGAAAAAATTATGAACCCACAATGTGAGACGGTCAGGGATACCCAAATAGGATAAACAAAAAGAAAAACACACCAAGACAAATTGCTGAAATCAAATTGCTGAAATCCAGTGATTAAAAAAAGCATCAAGAGAAAAAAGATATATTACACATAGGAAGACGATAACAAGGACTTTTGGAATTCCACATAGAGTCATGAAGCAATAAGAATCTAGAATTAACTTCCTACCATAAGCAACCAGAAAACTGGGCAAAATGTAAGAAACAACAATTTTCTTACATTTTCTTACAAAATAGTGGACAATGGGCAGTGAAACACTATGTGCTCTAAGAGAAATAAAACAAATATACTGGCCCTACAATGGTCCAGACTTTCTTCCTGGAGGCAACTGACAGCTCATGAAGAGGGAACAGAAACAGCCTGGTAAAATTTCCGAATTGAAGAAACAGATATCAGATTTTGTAGAGGTTAAGGCAATTAAAATGTGCAGGGAACAGCACTCCAAAGAAATAAGCTAGGCATAGAATGAGTTCCAGAAATTTACATATGTGTCCTCTGAATCTTTGATCAAATTCCAATATGGGTAGTTTAGAGCAGAACTCCAGGAAACTGTACTAAGAATAACTATAGGGGAGCTATAAGCTGAACAATTCCAAAAGCTCATACAGGGTTAGGAATCACTATTATTCAATCAGCCTTACAGAAAAGGTAATAATGGAGCCTT
Organism: Cabassous unicinctus; assembly: GCA_029593785.1. NCBI lineage: Eukaryota > Metazoa > Chordata > Mammalia > Cingulata > Chlamyphoridae > Cabassous > Cabassous unicinctus. Next base: position 5,701 of record JAQZBX010023455.1, on the reverse strand, counting down.
CAGTAGGGACCCAAAACATTATGCTATTAAAGTGGGAGTTAATTAGCCCTAGAATAAAGAGCACTCTAAACCTACCCTAAATGAACTTAAAAACATGCTTCTACATAATCAAACTTTTCCACAAATAACTGCTACTCAGACAAAGTACAAAAGCCATTAAAGGAATAAGATACAGTATAGCTAGCTTGCAAGAATATGCAACTTGCTATGTCTGGTATCCAATCAAAAATCCAACAGTGATGCAGGCCTGAGGTAGGAGAACAGCAGCCACTGAGGGAAAGGTACAATATTCTATCCTGATCCTTCTCTCTTATTCTCCAACAGAACAAAAATTTTAAAGTACTAGAAGAAGGGTAACAAACAGTTTTGACCTTAGAACACAGATGAGCATTAAAACAAACAAACAAACAAAAAACCCTCTAACACTAAGGGAGGGGCAGGAATATATACTGGCCCCAGAACTACAGCTGGGGTAGGAGACAGGAGCTCTAAGATGACTGAACCTTTGAGACCCTGGGAAACAATACTTGCTGAAACTGAGGCAGTCAGGAAAGGAAGAGGGATGTAAAATAGGGGAGAGCAAGGAAAAACTAGAAGATGAACGGAAACCCATGTAAGTTCCCACTGAATCTGATATCAATAGTGTGGATATTTGTCAGGAAAGGATTGCTAAACACAATGCCAAACTCACATTTGGTACAGGAGTTGGAGAGCTGAAGTAGGATACAGGGGACAATGGAGAACTTGCAGGCCTAGCTGCTATCCTACTTCAACAAGGTGAAGTAAGAAAATAGAGAGACAAAACTGTAAGGATAGAGATCAGATCAGTTATTGCCAGGTTTGGGGGGCAGGGAGGAAGGGACTATCTATAAAGCAGCAGCATGAGGGAATCTGGGGAGTAATGAATTTGTTCTGTATCTTGATTGTAATGACACATAACCCCATGTGGTAAAAGAAGTAATCCAAAAGAGATGGTAAAAGAGGAAAAACAGAACAAAGGATATGAATCAAAGATAAAACAGCAAGATATTAGATTTAAACTCAAACATATCAGTACTCCAATTAAAAGTCAAAGAATATCACACTGGATGATAAATCAAGACCCAACTATATATATATATATATACACTTTAAATATAAAGTATATTTACATATAAAATATGTACTTTAAATATAAAGGCACAGATTAAATTTTAAGGAATGAAAAAACATATAAAATACATACCATGTAATCATAAATCAAATGAAAACTGGAGTGGCTATATTATTATCAGACAAAAATAGGTTTCAGAATGAGGAACATTGCCAGGGATGATAAAGGAACTTTTTATAATGATAAAGGAGTGAATTAATGAAGGAGACATAGCAATCATAAATATGTTTGTACCTGAAGCAAAAGCTGATAGAACCTAGAGACAAATGGACAAATACATAATTGTAGCTATTCAGCATTCTTCCCTCATAAATTGACAAAAGCAAATAAACAGGAATTCAATAAGGATAAAGTATAGTTAAAAAGCACTATCAACTGACACTTGTGAAAAATTATAACCAACAACAGAACATATATTTGTTTAAAGTACATGGAATATTCTCCAAGATAGACCATTTGCTGGACCATAAAATAAGTCTCATTACATTTAAAAAGGTTTAAAGTAATACCAAATGTGTTCTCTTACATGACAGAATTAAATTTGAAATCAATAACAGAAAGATATCTGAAAAATTCCCAAATCTTTGGAAATCAAACAACACATTTCTAAATAATTCATGAGTGAAAAAAGAAATCACAAAGCAAATTAAAATATATTTTGAATTGAATGAAAAGGAAAGCATATATATCAAAATTTGTAGAATGTGGACAAAGCAGGGGTCAGAGGAAATTTTAGAGTTTAAATGCTTATATTTGAAAAGAAGAAAGGTGTAAAATCAATAACCAACGCTTCCAATTTAGAAAGCTAGAAGAACAAACTAAAACCAAAATAATAGGAGGAATGTGGAAAGATGGTGGAGGAGAACGCTCCAGAATTCATACCCTTTACAAGAACAATTATTCAACAGGCAGGAACAGTCTGAAATAACTACTTCAAAACTCTAGAGTCTAGTAGAACACTGTACAGGTAAAGCTGGAGGAAGAAGCTGATAAATTATGGTAAAGACTGTGCATATATGAAAAACCTACAGCTAGCATTGTACTCAATGGTGAAAGACTGGAAGCTTTCCTGCTGAGATCAGGAACAAGACAAGGATGCCCACTGTCACCATTGTTATTCAATATTGTGCTAGAGGTTCTAGCTAGAGCAACTAGGTTAGATAAAGAAATAAAAGGCACCCAAATAGGAAAGGAAGAAGTAAAACTTACACTATTTGCTGATAATGTGATCCTATATCTAGAATCTCCTGAAAAATCTACAACAAAGCTACTAGAACTAATAAACAAGTTCAGCAAAGTGGTGGGATACAAGATTAATATGCAAAAATCAATAGCATTTCTATACACTACTGATGTGCAAACTGAGGAGGAAATCAGAAAAAAATTGTCATTTATAATAGCAACTAAAATAATCAAATATTTAGGAATAAACTTAACCAGGGACATATAGGAACTCTATTCAGAAAACTACAAAACATTGCTAAAAGAAACTGAAGAAGACTTAAATAAATGGAAGGATATTCTGTGTTCATGGATTGGAAGACTAAATTTCATTAAGATGTCAATTCTACCCAAACTGATTTACAGATTCAACACAATCCCAATAAAAATCCCAACAGCTTTTTTTGCAGAAATGGAAAAGCCAATTATCAAATTTATTTGGAAGGGCAAGGGGCCCCGAATAGTCAAAAATGTTTTTAAAAAGAACTTGGAGGACTCTCATTTCTGGACTTTAAAGCATATTATTTAGCTATAGTGGTAAAAACAGCTTGGTACTGGCATAAAGACAGACACATTGGCCCATGGAACCAAATCAAGAACTCAGAAATAGACCCTCATATCTACAGTCAAGTGATTTTTGACAAGGCAGTCAAGCCCTCCCAGCTGGGCCAGAACAGTCTATTCATCAAACGGTGTTGGGAGAACTGCATAGCCATATCCAAAAGAAAGAAGACCCCTATCTCACACCTCATACAAAAATTAACTCAAAATGGATCAAGGACTTAAATATAAAAGTGACAACCATAAAACTCCTAGAAGAAAATGTAGGAAAACATCTTCAAGATCTTGTGGTAGGCAGTAGTTTCTTAAACCTTTCACCCAGAGCACGAGGGACAAAAGAAAAAATAGATAAATAGGACCTCCTCAAAATTAAACACTTTTGCACCTCAAAGGACTTTGTCAAAAGGGTGAAAAGGCAGCCGACTCAATGGGAAAAAATAATTGGCAATACATATCCGATAAGGGTTTAATATCCATGATACAAAGAGATTATACAACTCAATAATAAAAAGACAAACTACCCAATTAAAAAATGGGCAAAAGACTTGAAAAGACAATTCTCCAAAGAAGAAATACAAATGGTGAAGCAACACATGAAAAAATGTACATCACTAGCAATGAGGGAAATGCAAATAAAAACTATAATGAGATATCATTTCACACCTATTAGACTGGCCGCTATTAAAAAGTTGGAAAAATGTAAATGTTGGAAAGGATGTGAGATAGGAATGCTTATTTACTGTTGATGGGACTTGGAATGGTACAGTCACTGTGGAAGACTGTTTGACAATTCCTAAGGAAGTTGAATATAGACTTGCCATGGGACCTGACAATACCATTGGTAGGTATATACCCAGAAGTACTGATAGCATTGACACGAATAGCTGTCTGTACACCGATGTTCACAGCAGCGTTATTCACAATAGCCAAAAGCTGGAAACAACACAGGTATCCATTAACTGATGAATGGATAAACAAACTGTGGTGTATACACACGATGGAATATTATGCATCAGTAAGAAAAAATGAAGTCATGAAGCATATGACAACATGGATGAACCTGGAAGACATTATGTTGAGCTATTATGAACTAAATATATTGTGTAAACTCATGGAGTAAATAATTAGACTATAGGTCACCAGAAAATAGAATGAGGTTAGAGAATGGAAAGCTGAGGTTTAATCTGTGTAGAATTGGTAAAAAGGAGGTTGTTTGTAAATCTTTGGATATGAATAGAAATGGTGAAAGTAGATCATGGTGTTTGTAACTAGCAGTGCTGTTGTACAGGTATGACAGTGGTTGAAAGGGAAAGTCCAAGATCATGTGTATTACTAGAAGAAAAGCTAAAAACTGTAACATGTTTCTGTATATGGCAGTAAAACCTCATGTAAAACACAAATATGGGTGATATTGCATATATAAGACTGTTTTACAAAATATAAATACAAATATACTAGAGAGAAGGAAAAAGAATAGCAGCTATGTACGGCAGAGAAAGTATACAGAGATTGAGAAGTGAATGAGCTTTGTTTGTTATTATTATTGGAATGAGGGTACTCTAAGAATGACTGAAGTGATGAATGTACAAATATGTGATTGCACTGAATACCATTGATTACACACTTTGGATAGATTTATGCTTTATTAATATGTACCAATAAAATTGAAAAAAAAATTATGGTAAAGACTAGTAAATTGTTCTCTCTGCAGTAGTTAGTAGTGCCCATCCCCCACTCTCACTACAGGCCACCAATGTGTCCAGCCTCCGGTTAGTTGGCTCACTGGTGACAGAAAAGGCCATAAAAATCTTCTTCCCCAAGATCAAAGGTGGGTACAGGTGATCACTGATCACAGCTTTTGATTAGTGACTTCCAATCACTGGAGGCCTAGCTCTGAGGGCACCCATTGTTCCATCACACCCCAGACAAAGAAGGGGGAAAAGACTTAAAGACATTACACTTCCTCAGTGTTGCAAGGGGCAGCTGAAGGGCTGCAATTGATGGGTAGGTAGAGAAAACACAACTTTGGGAAGCAGTATAAGAAGCTCCTGGCACCATTTCTGATCCCTTCCCCAAGGCAGTTTGGAGCTGGTAGGCACCCATTTTATGGGTCCTTGGCCTTGTTCCATTTGGGAAAGACTGATTCGTGAAACTCCTCTCTGCCGTACACCCCTCCCAGAATTTGCCCACCTAGCAACAGCAGCCTGAGTCAAGGAAAGCACTATAAGAAAGTATTGAGGCAGATGGCAGTGAGAAAAGGCTTACCTGCTTCAAATAACTGAGAGAGGGAGTTTTCTGTTCCTGGAAAATAGGTGGGGCATTCAAATTCCTGTAAACAGGGGAATTCCAAAGCAGCTAACAAGGACAAGGCCAAGACAAGACACAGGCTCAGAAAAGACAGGAAAGACACTGCACTTGGTATTCACCTTGGGTGAGCCATCCTAATAGGAGGGCTGACACTTGAAGAAATCTCTCTCATACAACCAGCTGATTACAAAATCAAGAAACACATCTCAGGGAATGAATCCCAAGGTTTAACATTTTAAAATATTAAAATATACAGTATGCAATAAAAGATTAAAAGACAAAGAAACAGGAAATGATGGCCCCTCCGCAGGAAGAAGATAAAATTCCAGAAAACAATAAGAAGACCAGACTGTGGATATACAAAACAAAGACTTTTAAAAAATGATCTTAAGAATTATCAAGGAGAAGAGAGAAAATACAGGGAAAGCACTAAAGGATATCAGAAAAACAATGAATGAA
>JAQZBX010023454.1:0-22314 GCA_029593785.1 Cabassous unicinctus | reverse complement strand
CATTTTTATAATAGACATTGATACTTAAACTAAAATAGTACGTTGTTATAATGAGTTTAAATGTATGTCTTTTGTGGTAGATTATAATGAAGAAAAATAGCTAAGAATTTAGAGGTAGATATTTTAGCAATTATAAAAGGCTGCTGTACTGGTTTAAATTAAAAAAAAAAAAAAAAAATAGGGAACCATGGCAAGATTTAGAACATTCTTCCTAAATAGATTCCAATATTTTTCCCTTGATAGCTCTGTATAATGATACACAGATAATGGTTCTTTGTTAGTTGTTTGAAACATCAATAAAGAATGTATTGCACCTAAAGCACTATTCATTATATATATATATCTTATTTCAAACCTTTTATAATAAGACACTTTGAAGATAGATACTTTTTGTTCAAGTTTTACATGGACTTTATAGGCTTTTCTCTGTACCTTAAATGTATCATTGAAAATTGTTTTTTCTCTCTATTTTTTTTGTAGGCAAAAACAGAAGCCCGACCAGATTTGGCTTTATTTATGATAAAATATCTGATGACGTTAATTGTTGGCATCTCTGCTGTCTTCTGGGTTGGAAGCAAAAAGACATGTACAGAATGGGCTGGGTTTTTTAAACGAAATCGCAAGAGAGAGTAAGACCCTACTGATTTATCTGACATTGTTTTAAAATAATAGATCAAACAGCAAGGAACTATTCCAATCATTATTGTATGGGAGTTTCATTATATCAGCCATTTCCTTGAAGATGATAAGCCACCTGAAATTTAGAAATCTTTTTCATGGAGAGAGATGCTTTATTTTGGCATTTGTTTATAAGAGTATTCGATGAATACTATTCTATTTGAAATAAGAATGCAAGATTTGTAAAATGTACATTTTCTTTCCATTACTTATAGCCAATATTATTACTGCTATTCTATTTATTTGGGTGCAACATTTTTAATAGTTTTATCTTTATGAGAGCAAATATATATAAGCATATCTATAAAGTATGTCTTAAATGTAAGTTATGTATTACAATCATTCTTTACTACTACACTTAAATTCTGTTACACACAGTTCAGGCCCAAAACATCACTTACTTGCCTAAGGTGGTAAAAATTCAAACTTATGAAATTTTCTGGAACCGTATAATAGATTTAAATTTATAAATAAATTGTTCATTCTAGTTATTTTCTATACATTGTGTAACTGTATTATCAACAGTGTATGATAGACTTAAACTGTTTCTATTGCTTTCATTAATGAACTTTTTTTGTGGTTCAAATTTCAGAATTGTAGACCTTTTCACAAATCAGTTTTTGAAGTCTGAAGAATTGCATTTAATTGAACTTTAATTTTTTTGGCACATACCATTATGTCTGCCCATAATTAACCTCAGTGTAACTTTCTAACTTTATTACATTAAATAATTAAATATAACCAAAAAACGTTAGCTATATTCTATACCCTTTCTCTTACGCATGCCTCTCTGCAGAATGTGATTGCCAGTAATTTACTTTCATATTTTTCAAAATAGATACACATATAGATAGTTTCTCACTTTATGCTGCTTTGTGTTTCCTTGTCCTCATCATTTGATTTTACCTATTTAATTTCTTAACAGTCCGCTCTTTAAGCTGATAAAAGCAACAAATAGTGCATACACAAAAGATTTCACTTTATGGCAGTCTACTTATATCTCTTGGTGTTTATACTATAGAATTTCTCAATTTAATGCACAAGAATCTTTGGCAGAAAATATATGGTATATTTTATGGCTTCTACTGTAACACTTAAAACTTATCAAGTAAATCCTTTCCCTTAATTTTCTTACAGTCCAATCAGTGAAAGTCGAAGAGTACTACAAGAGTCATGTGAGTTTTTCTTAAAGCACAATACTAAAGTTAAACACAAAAAGAAGTACTACAAACCAAGTTCACATAAACTGAAGGTCATTTCCAAATCCATGGGAACCAGCACAGGAGCTACAGCAAATCATGGCACTTCTGCAGTAGCAATCACTAACCATGATTACTTAGGACAAGAAACTTTGACAGAAATCCAAACCTCACCAGAAACATCAGTGAGAGAGGTGGGAGCAAATGGAGCAAACACCCCTAAATTAAGAGAACAGGACTGTGGTGAACCTTCCTCACCAGCAGCCTCCAGCTCCAAACTCTCTGGGGAACAGACTGATAGAAAGAGCAAGGGAAGCAACGTGAACGATAAAAGCAGTATATCTGAAAGTGTGCGGAGTGAAGAAAGGTAAGAGTTAATTTTCTAAATCTAGTTAAACATCTGATTAGTCAGAATGCTGTCAGCTAACTACTTTAAGTTCTCAAGATTATCACTGCTTTGAACATTACATTATACATTTTTATTAAAGCCTGACATATATGGAAAGAAAACATTTTATGAGTAAAAGATATGTATACACTTGATCCAAATTTTCCACAAAGTTTGAGTTTAGCTTATATATATATGCTATTTAGTAGCTGAATTCTTAGCTTTGAGAAGAGTGTTGATGTACAGTGCTCAAGTGCGAAAGTAATGTCCATTTATATGGTAATTGTTAAGAGTTGTTTGTACGTTTAGGTAAATGTTTAAGATTCTTCTAAAATACAGGCTGCTAAGTTTTAATTAGGACTACATTATCACACTGTCTGAAAAAGTATTTGCCATTTTAAAAAAAGATAATTACAAAATGTTTTTATTTTTTTCCTAAACATGAAAGGATATTGACATTATCTCTAATAAATTTGATCAAATGGCCATATGGATCAAAACACAGGTAAACATATAATTAGCCAGAATGTTAACAGCTAACTACTTTAAGGTCTCAAGGTTCTCTTACCTAACCCCCTTCCCACCAGACTAGGCTAAATGCACTATCGCAGTGTTCTCACAACCTGGATTGTAATTAGATACATTTAATCCTCCTCTAGATTTTTTAGTTCCTCAAAGGGAGAGTTGAGGTCTCATTCGAGTCATCTTTGTACACCCAACTTCTTACACAGTGTCTGATCCATGGTGGGAAAGCAATAAAATTCTTCCAAAATTGAGAGCAGGAATCCTGTTCTTTTTAATTATATTCCCCATTAGACACCATGCTCAGCCCCATGCATGGGTGGTGCTTGATGAAGTTTCTGAAGTCAACGAAAATTGTATTTGATAATAAGCTATTTGTATTTTGAAGTTTTTGAATATACATAAAGAGTTTTAGTTAATTATCTTCTGACAGTGGTGGCACTGGTTAGAGGTAAAACTTATGAAAAATGGATAGCAATTATAAGGACATCTGACATTGTGTATGTATGTATTATACCTTTTTTCTTTTATCTAGGATAAGTCCAAAAAGTGACTTTACAGAAACAGGCCCAGTGCAGAGCAACGATTTGCAGATCCCCAGTTCTTCACAGCCAAGCAGCCTCAAGGGTTCCACATCATTGCTTGTTCACTCGGTTTCAGGAGTCAGAAAAGAACAGGGTGCCGGAAACCATTCACATACTTGAAAAACCGTTTATTCTGTTACTTAAAAGGGGATTCATATTTCACTGGAGGTAAACAATGCACTGTCTTATAAGAATCACTACTATATTCTTATTTTGCACTTAAAGCTCATTGCCTACTGTTACACTGAAAAAGAAATAGATTTCAAGAATAATCGGATTCATTTTACCTAGAAAACAGAAATGTGCAGGTTAATAATATTTTTTAAAATTTGTAGGAGGAGGAGTTAGAAGGAATCTTCCTTTACTATTTATGAAGATTCTACTCTTGTTAAAAGTATGTTAAGATGTACTATGCTATTTCACTTTCATGATATAAAAATCAACATTTTTCTTTGAAATATTTAAAACTTTATCTTTTTTATGTATTTGAAGTTTATATGTATTTGAACTTTTTTTTTAGATATCCTGGAAAACCTATCTAAAATACAGTATCATTCAGATATCTTATTTTAGCACTGCTTGTATAGCTTTTACACTGACTTTCCAAGGAAATTAGAAAATAGTATTCTTTTATAATATGGAAAATAGTTGATACACCAAAAGGTATTGTAATAGGAATTCAACTTAAAAGCACTTAATGAACCCTAAAGTCTTAAATATGTGAATTTTACAATTTCTCATTATTTTAGAAATTTCACATATCTATTATGCAACTGAAATAAGGTGCTTACTTAAAGGGTATCATGCTGCTCACTGACCCTTCTGCATTTTTTAAAATAAAATGTCCTGAAGGATTTGTAGATGAAATGTTACTTTATTTTTTTTTTTTTTTAATTTTCATGACCACTCAAGATTGTATTATGATCATTTACAGTTGCTTATACTGTAACTTTTGTTTAACATTTAGAATAGTATAAACTCTTTGTATTTGTGCATATCTTCTCAGACTCTATGTAGAATTCATTTCTTCAGCTAAGTACAATTTTGCTGAACATTCAAAATTGTGTTAATGTGCCAATCAAATGGGAAAAAATGTAGTTCTAATGAGCAAAATAATGTATTTTATACCACATATTTTGATATTTTAAAGAATTCTTAAAATTTTGTTTCCCAGCAATAAGGTTTTCTGATGCTTTTGTTTATTTTTGTTTGTTTGTTTGTTTTCTATTTAGCATTCTGTGAAAGCATAAAAAGAAAATAATGTACTGTATGGAAAGTGTTGTAAATATTAAGTTTTTCACATTTTTAAACATAACTTTGTATATAAAAACTTTGTTTTGTGTGATCTTTTCAATAATAAAATTTCCTTCGTATAAGAGACCTTGTAGTAGTCCTGGCCTGAGGAGTGGTATAAGTTCTCAGATGAGTGTCTCCAGAACTAATAAGCCAGAACTTTCTTTTAAGCTGGAGAGCAAATCGTTGGGACTTTTTTTTGGGTCACAGTCTCTTCCCAAATGTGTAAATTATACAGCAATATTTAGTGTTTAACTTTTAAAAGCCAACAGAAGACATGAGAGGGAAAAAAGCAATGGGAACCCAAGACTCTGCTTTTGCAGATAGTGAATTAGGTAATTTGGACAAACACCCAAAAAAGAAAGCAAAAAATATGCATAAAATAAAACAGTACCTTCCCCCAGCACATAAAAAACAAAATAGTAATGAATTACAAGCCAAAGATCTGGGAAAAGATAGAAATTCACAAAGGTAAGCCCAGCATTTGGAGCTACTTTTATCCAGGGAGCGCTTGCTGATTTGGAAAAGGCTGAGAGGCTGTGTAGTACTTTTAATAGCCTCAAAGATCTGGAGGACAGAGGGAGTGAATCTGGCAAATCCACCCTACACTTAGAATTGTGACCTCAAAGGTAGGTATCCTAGGAGTAAATGTGAACTGTAAGGAAAGCCCGTCTGAAAAGGCTTCCTATTGTATGATTCCAATTATATGACATTCTGGAAACAGCAAGGTATAGGGACAGTAGAGATCAGTGGTTGCTAGGAGTTTGGGGGGAAGGGTGGGAGAGTTGAATAAGTGAAGCCCAGGGGATCTTTTAGGGCAATGAAACTATTCTCTGTGATGTTGTAATGGTGAATACGTGCATGACATTATGCATTTGTCAAAACCCTTTGAACATTACAGCACAAAGAGTAAACTTTAATGTACACAAATTTTAAACATTATTTAGGAAGTAGGAGGAATCTCAGGATGTAATACAGAATGTGACAAAAGAATATTATAAATGTGTGAAAAAAATCTCACCAAAGGAGGGGGGTGGAAAAAGGTTGCTGACCTAAGTAGCTTGGAAATGAGTATGTAAACCTAAAGACAAAAGAGACTACATAAACACTGTACTACGGTTGATAAAGTTTTATCCCACGGGATATGGGTTAACAATTCTGAAACTTTTATACGTGTGTACTGGAATTAACAATTACATAAATGGATAGCAGGTGGTGGGAGCCAGGTTCCTTACTTTTGAAGTAGGAATTTACAGATAAGCAAAGGGAGAAGACTAGAATAATCCATGTGATGATGGATTCGAGTTGGAGACATACTGGACTCATGTTTAGCTTAATATAGATACAAATTAAAAACTACATTAAGGGCAGTATGTCAAAGAGGCATAGGAACCAGCTTAAAGAGCTCCCAATGGCCAAATCTAGAACAATTTGAGCAAGAAAAATAAAATAGGTAAAGTACTATTAGATGATAATATAAGAAATATTCATGAGTCTATGCTGATTATAAATAAGGGATAGAATTGCAAATAATTTATGTAGATACTCCACCCTGGAGCATAAGTCCCCAGTCCTTAAGTGCTGGCATTGCAGTGATTTCCTTCCAAAGAGTACGGTAGGGAGAGGGGGACGAGTAACTTGACAGTGGAGAAACACCACCGCAGCCAGGTGATCAAGGTCAGCACCAACAGTGGTAAGTCATGTTGCTAGCATCTACCCTCAAGATGATATGATGAAAATGTGATCTTACTCCCCATTATCCAGTCTAGTCATGAGAAACACATCAGACAAATCCCAAAAGAGGGACATTTACAAAATGCCTCAAAACTGTCAAGGTCATCAAAAACAAAGTGAGAAAATGACACAACCAAGAGAAGCCTGAAGACATGATGACTAAATTTTAATGGGATCCTGGAACAGAAAAAGGACAGTAGGTAAAAATTAAGGAAATCTGAAGAAAGCATGGGCTTTAGTTGAAAATAATGTATCAATATTGGTTCCTTAATTGTAACAAATACCAAACTAATGCAAGATGTTAATAGGGGAAACAGAGCAGAGTTTATGGGAACTCTGCCATCTTCACAATTTTAATGTAAATCTAAAACTCCTAAAAAATAAAGTTTATTTTTAATATATATCAGCAAGGAACTGAAAAAGAAAAACCAATTAGAAATTCTAGAACTGAAAAATACTATAACTTGAATATCATTTCAGATTCCACATTGTTACTAACTTGAGAGAACACCACTCATTGATTTTGGTATATATCAACAATGAAAAGGCTATTAAAATGCCCCTCCCTTTTCCAAATACATTCCTGAGGTTTGATTTTCATTGTGTATGTCAACAAAACAATAGATTGCAACAGATTGAATGTAGAAGCAGATATACCCATCCAGCTGTCTTCTATTAAGCTACATATGAAAGGAATTTATAAAAATGTAAACTAACGCCATTCTTCTAAATTTGTTTTTTCATAAAATGTGTTATTTTAATATGTAATGGGTTATTTTATATGGATTAACAAATATTTTAATAAATCAAGATCTATAACCCACATAATCAAAAGCTCTTTGGTGTCCTCAATAATTTTTCAAAATGTGAAGAGATCCTGAGACCAAAAAGTGTTTGAGAACCATTGTTCTATGTGATATTGAAACCTTCTATGAAGATACAGTAATTAAAGCAGTGTGATATTGGTAATAAAATAGATAAGTCATGGAACGAATTAAAAGCTCAAAAATATACCTATGCATATATGAACCCGATATATAAAAAAGGTGGCATTTCTGAGCAATGTGGAAAGGATGATCATTTCAATACATGCACTGTGAAAACTAGTATTTCTATAGAAAAAATAAATTTTGTGACCCTTTACCTCACATCATATAAAAAAATCAATTGAGATAGTGTAGATGTAAAGATTTAGAATATAATAAAGATTTAGAATATAAAATATAAAACATAGGAGAATATGTTCATGATCTTAGGTTAGGTCTGGCTTCTTAAAAAGGACCCAAAAACTAGAAACTAGTTATTAGAAAAGATAAATTTTACTATATTAAACTTAACTCTTTATAAAAATATATCATTAAGAGAATGAAAAGGCCTTAGAGTGGTAGGATATATGTGCAATGCATGATAACCTACAAAGAGCTCTTTTCTAGAATAAAGAACTCTTAAAGAACCCATAAAATTCAATAAGAAAATGACAAGCCTAGTAAGAAAGAAATGGCCAAGACTTGAAGACACTTCCGAAGAGGAAATCCAAATAGCCAGAAGCATGAAAAAAGACTGATGAAACCAAATGTTGGCAAGGATGTTGAAAAATTAGAAATCTCATACCCTGGTGATACTTTAAATTAAAGCAATTGTATTTCTAGATATCAGCAATAAAACATTAAACATTAAAAAATAGTTACCATAGCAACCACAACAAAAATTAGACACAGAGGAATAACAAAGAAATGCAAGACTCCTTTATAGGCATCTTGACTTTATTAAAAGTGAAGACATCCATCCCTATGACATCCATCCCAAAAATTCTATCCAAAAGAAATGCATGCTCTTTAAAAAAAAATTCTAATAAAAAAACGAAAAAAAAAAAAGTCCGAAAAGAATATGCAAGAGGATAAAAAAGCCTATTTCGTAAACCTGAAATAAGATGAGTCATTTTTTCTCAGAAAATGTATGCAATGTTTTAAAGTTTAGCTGCTTCTATGTTTCATAGATATACTGATACATAGAGTTGTACAGCAGTCCTTTACAATAAAGTCTCTTGCATTCTGGAAAAAAAAAAAATGCATGCACATGTGCACCAAGAAACTTGTACAAGAATATTCAAAACAGCATTATTCCTAAGAGACCAAAAACTGGAAACAACCCAAATGTTCATCAATAAGAGAATGGGCAGATAACTTGTATTCTTCCGAAGGAATGCTATTTGGCGGGAAAATGCATTAACTGCATACAGCCCACAAGGATGAATCCCACAATGCCCCATGAAAGAAGCTGAACCAAAAATACATACTTTTCTAATTCCATTCCCACGAAATTAAAAAACTGGCAAAAAAGTAAGTTGTAGTGTTTTTTTTTTTTAATGTGCTTCAGTGATAAAAACTAAAGAAAAGAAAAGAAATTGTTACCGTAAAAGGATAGTGGTTACTCTCAGGGCGGGAGGGAGGAGGGTGGGCTTTGGGAAAAAGTATGAGGAGGGTTTGGGAGATGGAAACGTTCTATTTCTTGACCTGAGTAGTGGTTTAGGCATGCTTCATTTCATTATATAATTTGTTAAGCTATACAATAATGTCCTAAGCATTTTTATCTGTTATACTTTATAATGAAAAAGTTCTTAAAAAGAAAGCAAAGGGATTCTGCGTCACCCGGTGTCAGAAGCGTAGAAAGTGCTTCCTGGAGCGCTGACGCGATCACGAATCATGTGACTGTGGCTTGTAGAGAAACCTGTCTTTGAAGCTATTCCTGAAGTGACAGCTGGGAAAAATCGGGCAGCCCCGGGAGTCGAAGTCCAGGGCGTGGAGATTGAGTCTGCAGAAGAAAGGGGGTTCACCATGGCGGATGATCTAAAACGATTCCTGTATAAAAAATTACCGAGTGTTGAAGGGCTTCATGCTATTGTTGTGTCAGATAGAGATGGAGTACCCGTTATTAAAGTGGCAAATGATAATGCCCCAGAGCAGGCTTTAAGACCTGGTTTCTTATCTACTTTTGCCCTTGCAAAGGACCAAGGGAGCAAACTTGGACTTTCAAAATACAAAAGTATGCCTTTTCCCTCGTTGCGCCTTGAGAGCAAGATGGGTCACCAGCAGCTCTACTGGAGCCATCCACGAAAATTCGGCCAGGGTTCCCGCTCTTGCCGTGTCTGCTCAAACCGAAATGGTCTAATCCGGAAATATGGTCTCAATATGTGCCGCCAGTGTTTCCGTCAGTATGCGAAGGATTTAGGCTTCATCAGGTTGGATTAATTGATCTTCCTTGAATGGAGTGTCCAGGACATCTACCAGACTAAAACAATGCTAGTTCTTTGTATATAAAATAAAACTAAAACAACTAAAAAAAAAAAAAAAAAGCATTATCTGTCACTATAACACCTACCAGGTGGTTCAATTTAATCGTTTACCTTTGTGGTGAGTTTCATAGCCAGCAGCAATGCAACACAGGACTAATTGTCAGCCTAGATAAGGAACTTGCTCCCTTGTTTGAAGAATTGAGACAAGTTGTGTAAGTTTCTTAATCTGATAGTGGATTCAATATGTATCTTATCTTCATTATGCCAAACACAATATCAATCCAGCAATCTTTAGACCACAATTATACTTGTATCCATGTACTCAAGAAAGGGTCCCTTTTCCACCTTATGCTAAGAAAGAGCCTATAGATATAGTTTCTGGACAGATTGCTTTATTTCCTTGTTTAGGGTCTTTTCTTATTCAGTGAGATCTGGGGACACTACAAAAATGGTTCCATCTATGTCATCTCCCGTGGAGTTAGTTCAGTCACCACATGTGCTTAAGATTCTCTTTAATAGATCAGAATCAGAATGGTATGTTGGTCCACAGTGATCCCTAGTGTATAATTCTCCCAGGCCTTCAGAGTGAAGCAGACCCTTTTTATTGTGAATAATAATGAGGACATATTTTTCTTCATATTCAGTTTTATTTCTTTGCATTGAATATGAGGAAGATAAAATTACTTAGCAAAGGTAATAAAGTCAGTACAATCACTAACTTTCCTAAGTATATATTATTTCTTAGTATAGACAAATATTACTAATTTTTTAATTCTTCTCAGAGGGTACTGCTCTTTACCTAAATTGCAAATTATAGCTAATGGGTTTTCCCCCACTCTGCTACCTGTAACCAATCAGTGTTTTAATATTTGTGTTTTCTTTATAAAATTTAGATGCAATTTGTTATTGAACTCTGTTTCCAATTTTGGTATGTATGTGAACATGATAATATAATCTTTTTTTTTTTCATATGAGTATAAATAAAATAGTATTTTTAAGAGTTAAAAAAAAAAAAAAGAAAGCAAAAGGATCTTTTGCCTTATTGTCAGTGCAGGAAGCTCAGGGACAAAATACAATGATTGGAAAGGGGACATGGTTAGTCCTGAAAAAAAAATTATATGTGGCCATCTTAGAAAAGAGTCTGCTGTAATGCATTTAAGGAAGAACCCATGGTCTGGAACTACTACCACTTCATTTTTGAGGTAACCTTTTTTTTGATATGTGATATTATATTTACAGTGACCCATTGTTTTAGTTTGCTAGGCTACCAAAATGCAATATACAAAAAATGGATTGGCTTTTATAATGGTTATTTACTTGTTTGCAACCTTACGGTTCTGATGCTGTGAAAATGTCCAAATTGAGGCATTATCAGGAGATGCTTTCTCCCTGAAGATGGGCTGCTGGTGATCTTGGACTCCCTGTCACACGGCAAGGCACATGGCAATGACTTCTGGGTTCTCCCTTCTCTTCTGGGTTTCATGCTTCAGCTTCTGGCTTCCTCTGGTTTTCTCAGCTTCTGTTTCTCTCCTTATTCATCCTGTTTATAAAGGACTCTAATAAGAGGAATAAGACCCACTCTGGGCCATGCCCTAAATGAGGTAACCTAATCAAAAGGCTCTTAACTGAAGTGACCTAACCAAAAGGTCCACCCTACAATTGGTTCACACCCACAGGAATGGACCAGTTTTAAGAACATGTTTTTCAGGTGTACATAGCATGGGAGAACGTAGCCCATGAATGCTGTAGCTATAACTGTTAGGAGTAAGATGATTTCAGTCTCCAACTACCACAGCCATCAATTTAATAGAAGACTAGTTACTAAATAATAACTAACATTTATTTAGCCTTTAAGACTTTATAGAACGCTTTCACCTATATTTTGTTCCCTGGATTCACAGGCTGTGATCTACAGTGACTGGATCAGGAGTTCCCTGAGTAAGGCATTTTGGAATCAGATTTTGAGCAAGATTTCAAGGTGAATCAGGTCATCGACCAGTTTGTGAACTAAGAAACTAGGTAACATTGTCCCCCATTTGATTGCAAAAACTGGAGGCCTCAGTTGGTTAACCTAACCAAGATTACACAGGGTTAGTGGATAAACTAGTACCTGAACCCTTATCTTCTGCCTCCAGTTCTAAATCATTGTTGTAAGCCTCAGACTCTTCCCTGGATATGCTAAGCTCTGTGAGATATGTTAGCTCCAAAATGGTGGTGTCTATTTATTTATTTATTTTTGTAATTGTTCTGTTACATCACACTCCATTGCACAATTTAAAACAAAGCGATGATGGATTTTTCTTGTATGTCTTCTGAAAATCTCTTGTGCCACAGGAAGGTTCTTGCATTAGACAATCTATAGCTAGCAATTATTGAGCAGCCCTAGATGCAATTCTAAGCACTTCATATGTATCAATTAGCTGCTCAAATATCCTATGAGCATAGGAGAAATTATCCTCATTTTACTCTTGAGGACGGAGCACAGAGAAGTTAGGTAACTTGCTTAAAATCTCATAACTAATAAATGGTGGATCCAGGCTTAGAATCCAGTCATCTAGCTCCGGAGTGTGCCTTCTAACTTCTATGTTCCCAGCCTCTCCACATCTAACCCCTTGATCTCAAGATGTGTGATCACCTGCACATTTCAACTATTAATATTAGACCAGAATTGAGTCCATTTAAATTGAGCTAATGTCCCATTTCCCACTTATCACATTGTCAGACTATGGCTCCTAGTCCTCTCTGCAGTGTTTATTAAAAGTTCTTGAGAGAAGAGCAATTGCAGCATTTTTTGGTTCATTTTAGAGTAGAAATAACATCAATGATAACTAAGATTTACTGCAAAGTCAGTAGTTCCATGCACAATCCTAAGTGTGCGTTTAATCCTCAGAAACTCTGCGCCATAGATATTATTACCCCCATTTTGTAGATGAGGAAACGGAGACACAAAGAGATAAAATAAAATCTCAAGGTCCCATAGCTGGTAGTGGGTTGAACAGGGATTCAAGCCCAGTCAGGCTGGCTCCAGAGTCCAGGCTCTCAACCCTTACATTGTGCTTGCTTCTCTGTGGTAAGACAGTCTCTCCTTTCTGGACATGAAACTAATGATAGTGTGGTAAATGTGACCTGCTCACCTTAAAGTTAGTGAGTACAGAAACCATTCTGGTCCTCTTCCTGTGCAAGTCTCGGGCAATACACTCCTAGGTAGCCATTTGAAAGGTAGAAGCTAAAAGCTAATTGTCGAGGCATATATTATGCTGAATAATATCACAAAGGTCAAAGAGTATCTCATTCACCAATTCACCCGTCTCTCGCAATTTCCCAAAAACACTTGAGTATCATTTACCCATATTCTTAGGTAGGGAGAAGTCATCATTCAAGTTTTAATTGATCACCTACTGTATATCAAGTACTGTTCTAAGCTCTGGCAAAATATTAATGAACAAAAAAGACAAAAATCTATGCCTTCTAGTTGGCACAGATGCAAGAGACAGAAAATGAAATGATCTAGTAAAATATATATTCTATCAGATGGTAGTAAATGTTCTGTGGTGACAGTTCTCCATGAGTCTTGCTTTTCTCTACCTCTTGGAGATACTGACTGCCTTTGTTCCAGACTGGGGAAGACAAAGGAGAGGCTTGGAAGATACTGTCTTCCCCTGGAGGAAAGGGCAGGTTTGTTTACTCTCCAGTATAATAAAAGTAACATCTCCCTCCAGGGCAGAGGTCAGCTTCCTCTCCTGCCCACTATAAAAGACCCAAGTTCCCTAAGCTGGGAGTTTCTCTCAAGCACCAAAACCCCACCGCATGTACAGGTGCTCTTCACGTCACCCTATGGAAAACGTGGGAACTAGTGCAAATGCTGATCCTATGGTTACTGGTATTCCTGTAGCAATAGAGGCTTTGTCTCTGCCCCAGGAGTCTCGTATCTTCTGCCAGCATCCATGAAATGGTGGCAGGCTAACTTGTTAGCTTGAAGTAGGGTAACATCTCAAACCCTTCACAGTTCTTGACACAATGGAGAAAAACAAGGCAGGGAAATGGAGCAGGGAGTGTGTATAAGGGGGAAGGATAACAATTTTAAACAGAGAAGGCCTCACTGAGAAGGAGGAAGACGCACTAAATATTTGATAACAGCGAAGGACCAAGCCATGCAAAACAAATATCTGGGAGAAAGGATTCCAGACAGAAGAAACATGTGCAAAATCCCTGAGTTGGGAGTATTCCTGGAATGTTTGAGGAATTAATAAGGTAGAGAACAGAGGGAGATGAGAACACAGATGCAAGAAGGGCAGGAGTGTCCAAGTTACACAGGATTTTGTAAGCCTTTGTACAAGCTTTGGCTTTTGCTTGGAGTGAGATGGGAGCTCAGGAGTGACTGGGCTTTGTGGGATCACTGTGGTTGTTAGGTTGATAAGAAACTAAAAAGAGTCAAGGATGACAGTAAGGAGGGCATTGCAATAACTTAGGCCAGATGACAGTGGGGGGCACCAGGAGGGCAGCAGCAGAGGTGATAAGTGATTGGAATCTAGACATACTTTGAAGGTACCACCAACTGGATTTGCTGATGGATGGGATGGAAAACACAGTGTGAGATGATTCCAAGCTGTTTGACCTGAGTAAGTGGAAGGATAGTGGTTCCATTAACCAAGGAGGGGAAGACCATGAGATGAGCAGGTAAGGGAAATATTAGAAACCCAGTTTTAAACCTATTAAGTTGGAAAGGTTTATTAGGCATGAGATAGAATAACACGCTGTCAGCTGGATAGATGTGTCTGGTGTTCAGAGAAGCTCTAGCTGTAAGATTTTTCTAATAGTATTTTTTAATTTAATAAAATTTTATTGCTTTTTCTCCTTAAAAATACAATACATTCTCATTGAGGAAAATATGAAAAATATGAAAAAGCATAAAGAAGGATAATATTACTTGGAGTAATTAACTTTTCTATTGATTTGTAAATGGTTTCTGTGTGTTGTGATTGGTTAATCTTTGTCACGTGTTGCAAACATTTTGCCCCCTTTTGTTTGCCGTTTTATGTAGGAAGGGGAACAAATTTAGATTCTCAATGCCTTCAGTAATTTCCAGGTGGTTAAAAGAGTTAAAAAGAAAAACCAAAACAAAAAATTTTTTTAAAAATCTTTTAATGTAACACTTTCAAAATACTTCTTTTTCCCACTGCCTTGTGATGGCTTCTTTATTACACACTGAACCTGCATCTATACTAGGTTCAGTTGCTGGATTAAGTTTTATATTCTTTGGTGATTCTTGCATTATCAATAACCTATTTTTATTATTTTAGCTTTACTGTAGATTTTAATAATCTGATAGGTTAAGCTCTCATTCATTGCTTGTATTTTATTTCCTATTGTCTACTGTGGTAGTTTGAGGCTGTTATTGACCACAGAAAAATCATGCCCTTAAGGCTAATCCATTCCTGTGGGTGTAAACCTATTGTGGGTGGAATATTTTGATTAAGTTACTTCAGTAAGTAACATACATGCTAAATTTTTATTAAGACCCAGGGTGGGTCTTAATCCTCTCACTGGAGTCCTTTATAAAAGGGATGACTACAGAGAGACAGAGAAAAAGCCACAGAAGGAGAGAAAGCCAGAGGAGGGCAGAAGCTGACAGCAACGAAACCCAGAAGAGGAGGGAGAGACCAGCAGATGCCGCCATGTGACTTGCCATGTGACTTGCCATGTGATAGAGGAGTCCAGGATCACTGACAGTCAGTCTTTGGGGAAAAAACATCACCTGATGGTGACTTGATTTGGATGGTTTTTTTTAGCCTGGAAACTTTAAGCTGGCAACCCAATACATCCCCATTGTAAAAGCCAAACCATTTCTGGTATATTGCATTTTGACAGTCTAGTAAACTAAAACATCTACCCTATTTATTATTCTATCTAAACTTCAACATCTTTATCATGCTTCCCTCCTCACAAAAAAACCTATAGGGATTTTTAAAATTGTAATAGCATTAAACCTATACATTAAAAATCAGCTTGAGTTCTATTTTAAATGTACTAATATATAGGAAGGTTATTGATTTTTAAATTTACTAATTTCATACCTGTACCCAGTTGTTAGAAAATAATACTAAATGCACATAAAATATAGCAGTTCCCTGACCCATTCTCACTTACTCCCAGGACTGCTCCTCAGGAGCAACTATTTTCAGATTTACACAGTTTTTCTTTCTTTTTCTGATATATAGTCCTATATTTCTAAATAATATGCTTATACTCAAAATGCTTGACTTATTGTTTGAGTTCCTATTATGGTAAAGGCATAAATATTCCCCACATCCTCTGCTTATATGCTCCCTGCCCCCATCTACCCAAGATAGTTATTTTTCAATTTTTAAATCATTAGTTGATGTTTTTATTAATAATATATAAATATCACTCACTACTGAGCCATTTATTTTTAAATGATTATATTTCCTTTCCTTTCCTTTTGTTTTTCCAGCATTAATAATTGTGTCATTTGCTTATTTTTTGATGTACTAATTCTTACTTCCTATTCCATCAGATCTAATAATCTAACCAAAATAACACATGTAGAAACTTAAGAAAATAAAACAAAAAGAAAAGTTAAAATTTCCTGTAATCCCACTGCCCAGAGGTAACCACTATTAATATTTTGTGTGTACTCCCATTATTATTTTACCAATCATAAATATACGATAATCTACTGATTTTGTTCTTTTCCTGAAGAACTCTCTTAGAGTCCATGCGTCCTGCTCCAATCTGGACTAGTAGCTTCCTAGGTTTACTGTATAGCTCTCATCCTAGGGCTTCCCTTCATTGTCACTCCATTTTCCTGTGTTTGCTCACCAGTTTCCTGGATCCCATATTGTCCTTTTTCTAGTTTTCTATCTCTGTTTGCTGGAACATAACCTCCAGCAGCTTCCTTTATAAATGCATGGGAAAGAATTACTTTCAGTCTCCATATGTCTAAAAATATCTTTATTTTACCCTTACATTGGGCCAATGGTTTAGTTGAGTACAAATTTTTTGTCAGAATTTTGAAACACTATTACACTGCACTACCTCACAAGCAATGTTAAGGAATCCGGTGTCATTCTGATTCTTCCTCCTTTGTCTCTGGTCCTTTTCTTTCTCTATAAGCTTTTAGGACCTTCTCTTTATCCCAGATATTCTGAAATTTTATGATGCTGTGACTTGATGTGGGTCTTTGTTCATTTATTCTGCAGATCGCTTGTTAAGCCTTCCAATCTGGAGAGTCAGGCCCTTCAGTTCAGAAACCGTTCTTTAATTAGGTGTGAGAGAATTTCCTCCCTTCTGCTTGCTCTTTCTCACTGACTCCTTTTAGTCAGATATTAGACTTCCCAGGTAGATCCTCTAATTTTTTCATCTTTCCTCTCCTTTTGTTTATGTCTATGTCTTTTTTTCCCCCTCTTTCTAGGAAAATTTCTCAAGCTTATTTTCTTTCTACTAAATTTTTATTTGGCTACATTACCTTTGATTTCACAATATTTTTTCATTGTATCTTCCTATTTTATAATTCTTTCATATATGCATTTATAAAGGCTTTATCAAGCATCAGCATAATATTTGTAATCAGTAAGCTTCAGTTCAAAATGTATTCTTTTTTTTTTTAAAGTAGGTACTGGAGATTGAACCCGGGACCTCATACATGCTAAGGAGGTGTTCAAACACTGAGCTACACCTGCTCGCAAAAAGTATTCATTTTTAATAGCAAACTTCAAATTAGTGTCTAGTTCAAAAGAAAAAAATAGCAGTTTTTTTTTTTTTCATGGGACCAGACTCATTAAAAAAGAGCCCACTGTTTCAGAGGAGGTGACTTAGGTTTCTAAAAGAGTTAGATAGTTTTGAATTACATAATATATTTACATTTAAAATGACAAGGTCAGCACAAGCAATGTGCAGCTAAACCCTGCAGCAGTGAATGCAGACATGGTGAAGCAGTATTTCACTTTGAAAGTCTGCTACAGACCCACAACAGAACTTCATGGAATGCCAGCTTTCAAAAAGACCCAGTTACCCATTGGATACATCACTGCTAAGGCTATTCATGGTTTTGAAGGAGTCTTCTGTAGATTTTCCTGGAAAAACCAGACCTAAAACAACTTGTAATTCCCACCCATCATCAAAATCACAGTTTTAGTGCTTCCTTACTCTCATCTTCTCAGAAATGTACCACTGACGGGCGTTGCCAGTTATTACAGTTGGAAAGTTTTAACACTGCCAAGGCAGGCACTTGTACTCTCAGGAAATGAAAGGCACAATTTTAAATAACCACAAGAAACCCTGCCATTGCTTTTCTGCCTGGAAAGCATAATCCTTAATACCTCACTGCCCACAGCACAAGCCAAAGACCTAAATTCCAGATGCTAAAGGCTTTAGCAGTGGCCCCTGGGACCTGTCATGTGTAGAATTAAACTCCCAATAACTCACGATGGCAATGTGTCAACAAGAGCAGGGATGGAAAGAGTGAAAGGTTAATCCAAAATGATCAAAAGTCATACGGATCCAAAGCTAGCGGGTAACAGAAAGTGGCATGGTTAAGTTCATTGTGAACATTGCTCGAGAGGGGGACCCAAAAGGGAGCGATACGAAAAGAACTACGCTAAAATGAAAATGAGGAAGAATGAAAGCAGTAAATATTATTTAGGAATGAAAATAAATGGAAAAACGATTGCTAATATGAAAAAAAAAAGTTTAGTAGCCAAAGATGAAGTCTAGGTTTTTATTTTTCATCCCTAGAAAAAAAGAAGGGAAAACCAAGAAAGATTTTGAAAAATAAATTTTCTAACTTTCCCTCACAAAAGGAGGAGGGGAGGGAAAGTGAACCTATTTAAGTCTGGATAGAAACCCCTTAGAGAAAGTGTTTTGAAGAAATTATTTTCCAAGCACACGCTGTAGCTCATCCTCACTTACACTGAACACTCTAAATATCTCCTACTTATTTGGTTTTACTTACACTGTTTTAATATAGTGAGTACAAAGAGACCAGTAAACCCTACATAGTTACCTATGCTTAGAAATATACTATTACATTTAAAATATGTTGAGAAGGGAGGCACAAAGTCAACAGAGAGTAAGAAAAAGGTTTTTCATGAAATCAAAAGAAAATAAAATATCTTAATGTCTTTTCCATCTTATTTTCCAAAGTGCTAAATAAAGTAAGACTGTCTACCTTTTGGCTTTATTTCCTTATTGACTATTCCAGGATTTAATTAATCCCACTGCCAAGAACTGTACAAATCTGAATATATAGACTCCAGACTTTAACTAGAAAAAATTCACCAGCAAAGCAAGAGCTCCTCTAGTGCTTTTTGGTCCTTCTTAATGGCCAGTCAAGTGACTGCCCCCCATCCCTACAAAAACTTTCATAAAACAGAAACCTGCAGAGCCTGTGGACAAAACTGACTGCTGATAAACCCCTTGCTGGCATTTTCAGCTTCTTAATTGCCACCTCCGTTGGTCAGGCTCCATTGGAAAAAAAATGACATGCTGTGTTT
Source organism: Cabassous unicinctus (assembly GCA_029593785.1). Taxonomy (NCBI): domain Eukaryota; kingdom Metazoa; phylum Chordata; class Mammalia; order Cingulata; family Chlamyphoridae; genus Cabassous; species Cabassous unicinctus. Next base: position 3,112 of record JAQZBX010023454.1, on the reverse strand, counting down.
CTAGAGCTGACCTTGTTGGCAGTCGCCAGGAAAATAAAAAGTACAGTAAAACAAAACAGGAGGTCTGTGTTTCCTCGACTGACAGTCATCACTGCCTCTTTGTCACTGGTCCTCAGGCTCCCGGCAGGACTTTCCAACCTTACCCGCAGACACTGAGAGTTTCAAATGTTTTCTTTACGAAAGCAAAGACCACGAAGCAGGAAAGGCCACCATTTCATCCAGTTCCAACACTCTCTGGTTCCTCACCCCTGTGCTGCTCTTCTCTCCCTAAAACCATGTTCTCATTTGACAGCAATCGCCACATGTTCACTAAGCAGTTCTTTGCCTGCTTCTTTCTCTTCAGTGCCTTCCTCAGACCCCACTCCCATCTGCACCAATAAAACCTAGAACTGCTGACTCACTCCCAGTTCTGAGAAGACAGAGGAGGCCAGAGGGCCAGCCTCCCAGGGAGTGAGATGGGGGACACGAGGGTGGTGAGCTGCAGTGGGCTAAATTCTGTAAAGCATTCTGGTGCTCTGATTCTCTCCCTCCCTCTCCCCCCCCACCCCCACTCCCCCCACCAGAGGTGGGTAATTCATCACTACAATTTGCTTCTATGTTCCTCAACATCAGGCCAAAAATGAGTCAAGAGTCTGAGTGTGAAGGTCAGGGTGAGTCTATGGCGTTCATGATTTTCTGCAGAAGGCAGGCCCCTGTTCTCTAAAACGCCCCCAGTGTCTTCACCCACGTTCCTTAGAGCACTGCGGGTTGGCCTGGGCCCTTGAGTTTGGGTTGAAGCCCAGGAGCCCACGGAGCTGAGAAGAAAGGTGCCTGTTGGCAGTTGCCTCTGTCCTAGGAGCCATAGCAAGGTGTTTGGTCAACAGTTCCCAACTTGCTGGGTAGTTCCAAACTTAGGCTGAATTCCGAAAGGAACAAGTTTCTTGTCTGTGTCTGTCTACTGCTAAGTTAAGAGATCAGCTCTTGATTTTAGAATTTGACCTATTCCTTTCCCGCCAGATCAATTTTTCCCTCTAATCAAGGGAAAAACTATTTCTATCTAACACTTAAACCAAAAATTTGTTATTTTTAACTAAGAAGACAAAATGTTACAATAGGAATTTATATGTAATTCAGCTGATATATAGATATATGTCAGCCAAAGATAATGACCTTGAATTGACCTGGAAGACTATCAGGGCCTCCAGGAGCAATTCTTCTGTCACTGCTGGCCCTACCGTTCAACCTCGTGAATACAGCCAAGAAGGAAAAGCTGTATGTTATCTTTTGGCAAAGTAACAGGCAAACTATAGACCCGGAACTCAGTGACTCCCAATAGCTATATCACTTGTTTATTTTCAGTCAGTTTTATGGCTTCTGCAGAACCAGAGGCTGAGACCAAATTGGAGTCTGTTCCTCCTACCAGCGAGGCATGTGCTGCTGTCCCTCCTTATTTTCCAGTGGCTGGGGAGTGGCGGGGAGAGGTGGTAATATCAGCTGGTGCCGGTGCTTCAGGCTGCAGGTGAGGTTCTCATGGGATGGAAGCTGAGCTACCCAAGGAGTTAAAATGAGGTATATCATACAAAGAACATGGAGTCCATAGAATAAGGCAACCTTGTTTTTTGATATTTTACTAAGACATCTATTCCAAATTGCTTTGGATTTGGAATCAGGACTTCTTCCTTATTATAAAGGACTACTGACTATGGAAAATTGAAGGGTGTACCTAGGCTTTAAAGTTGATAAATATCAAGCTTGTGTGTGTAAGTGAGTAAGTGTGTGGGGGGGGGTGTGGAGGAGACACTATTTGAAACACCACTTAGGAACTACAAAGAATGCCTCACCTCAAGCCTCCGTCATATATACTCAGGTAAATGGGTCTGTATTTCAGACCCAAATTTTCCCTTGAGTGAGCTGTTCTAAGCATGTTCCAAACTCTGAAGGGTTAGGTGGCAGGGAGGACAAGCAGCCCATCTGGGTCTCACAATAAGCCGCACTCTCCAGCAACAGTTTTAACATTAACAAAGGTAAGATTTTTATCTTCATCTAATTCCTATGTGTATTAGTCAGCCAAAAGGGATGCTGATGTAAAGTACCAGAAATCTGTTGGTTTTTATAAAGGGTATTATTTGGGATAAAAGCTTACAGTTACAAGGCCTTAAAGAGTCCAACCCAAGGTCGATTTCTCACCCAAGTCTGTTGCCACGTGTTGTAGCAAGATGGCGGGCCATCTCTCCTGGTCTCTTCCTTCTTCCTCTTTAGGCTTCATGGGCCCAGCTTCTTCTGATCGCACCTGTAGGCTGGCATAGGGCTATTCTCTTGGGGCTTCGCAGCTGCTCTGTTCTCTTCACAAGGTCAGCTGTAAACTATCAAGCGAATGGCTCATCTCTCCCTGGGGCTCCAGGACAAAAACTGACAAAGTTCTCTCCTCTTCTGTGTCTGTGGAGCTTGCTTTCTTCCTGTGTCTTCTTCATCTGTGTGCTTTCTTGAGTGAGTGTCCGTTTATATATCCCACTAAGGGGACAGGGACTCAACCCTGAGTTACACCTTACTGACGTGGTCAAATCAAAGCCCTAATCTTAACATAATTTAATCAAAAGGCCTCAGCTGAATCTAATACAATCAAAGGGTATCACATCCAAAGGAACAGACCAGTTTACAAACATAATCTCTCTTTCTGGAATTCATAAATAATCTCAAACTGCCACATGTGTCAATCACTCAATTGTTTCTACTTATGAGGGACCCTCAAACATACACACCTAGCATGCAGTCTCAAAAATCAGGGGAGGAATAGATAAATGACAATCACTCAGACAAGCTATAGGGATGAATCTATTGATTCTGCTTTTTGCTTAGCCCTGTGTTGCTAATCACAGTTGACTAGGGAAAAGGGAAAATTTTAAAAACTCGCATACAAAATCCTGTGTCAAAATAAGAATTCCTGTTACCCAGAAACAATGTTCTGGCTTCCCACTCATATAATCTCTAATGAATTGCTGGTCCAGGAACAATTAGCATCATCAAAAAGTAATTTTAAAATGGAACTAACCCAGAAACTATAAATTGAAGCTATAAGAAAAAAGACTCAAGAAGAACAAATGGCAAATATAAAATGCTCCTAATAAAATATTGC
>JAQZBX010023453.1:5415-30937 GCA_029593785.1 Cabassous unicinctus | reverse complement strand
TTTTTTTCAGCCATAATTCCCTTATACACTTAATGGACTATGTAATAGTTACCTATATTACATAACTATACCTATATTACATAACTTTATATGCACTGGGAAACCAAAAAATTCTGGTGGCTTTCTTTATTGTGATATTCACTTTATTGCAGTGGTCTGGAACCAAACCTGTAGTATCTCCAAGATATGCCTGTATATATCTATAAAACACAGAACATACCGTTTTAACCATTTTTAAGTGTACAATTCAAGGACTCCATTCACAGTGTTGTGCTGTCACCACCACCATCCATCACCAAAACTTTTTCATCACCCCAAACAGAAACTCTGTACCCATTAAGCAATGACTTCCCATTCCCTTCTCCCCTCAGCCTCTGGTAACCTCTAGTCTACAGTCCATCTCTATGAATTTGTTTATTCTAGATATTTCATAGACGTGAAATCATGCAATATTTGTTCCTTCGTGTCTGGCATCTTTCACTTAACTTGACATCTTTAAGGTTCATCCGTGTTGTAGCATGTATCAGAACCTTATTCCTTTTTATGACCAAATAATATTCCATTATATGTATATACTATGTTTTGTTTATCTATTGATGTCTTGATGGACACATGGGTTGCTTCCACCTTTTGGCAATTGTGAATAATGCTGCCATGAACAGGTCTGCAAATATCTAAGTCCCTGCTTTCTTTCAATCCTTTTAGGTATATATCTAGGAGGGTCCTCTTCTTTGTTTTGTTGAAGTATCTTAAAACAAGTTCCCAAGACCTCAAGTCATTTTATCCCTGAATATATGTATATCTCTAAAAAAATAGAGACATTTTCCTGCATAAATCAAAGCTATTAATCACAACTAAAAATAATAATTCCTTGGTATCATGTAATACCCCATTCATATTCAGAATTTTCCCAACTGTCTCAAAAATGTTCAAGTAGGAATTTTTTTTTTTAACTCCAGAAAGGATATAAGGCATACAACCATCCAGGTCCTTGATATTGGTAAGGAGCCTGAGGCTGCAAGAGGTAAATTGGCTCACTGGGGTCATACCTGGGTGCTGAAACTCAAACCTGTGGCTCCTGTGCGAAGTTTGGTGTGTGTGTGTCTGGGGCACGCTTAACTTTCAGTAGGATTAAGTCTCCAGCCTCAGCCTGAAGCTTCAGGGCCTAGTGCCAGGAGCGGCAGGGCAAAGGTGAACGCTTTCCTTCGGGAAGCCTTGAATAGTGCAAAGCGGGCTTTTCTCCAGAGACAGCCCGGGGCCAGGACGAGGCCCAGGGCAGCTCCACCCCCAGGTCGTTGTGGCTTCTTCTTTAAGGGGCTTCTCCCAGGGCAGGGGCAGTGGCAGGATCCCCTCGAATGAGGAGCCAAAGCTATAAGGGAGTTCTGAGGTATTGATGGAGGACCCTGTTCTCTGGGATTTTAGCTCTGCCACTCCCTTGCTGTGGGTTTGGGGTCTGTGGATTGACCTTTCTGACTCGGGTTCTGCCTTCGGAAGACAGGGATTTGAGGGCCTACCTCTCAGGGCTGTGGTGAAGATGACGTGACAGCAGGCACAGTGCTTGGCACAGAATGCTTGCTGGGCTCCGTGTCCTTCTCTCTGCCGTGGAGGAGCTCAGGGCCTTGAGGCCACCCCACCTTCTCTCCTGTCCCCCTTTCCTTTGCCTCCCTTTCCTTCCTCCCTGCTACTGTGGAAGGTGGCCCCACGGGCCCCGCATCCAGCCTTCACAGGCCTGGGCTTTGGAGGTGAGAGGGGAGAGGGAAGGCCGCAGCCACACACTGTCACCCTTCACACGGTCTGCCTTTACGCCGTTTTCCAGACAGCAGTGCTGGGCACAGACAAGGAGCTGCCTCATTTTCTCCTCAGCTTGTTTCTAGTCTCCAACGGAGAGATTGACCCATGGATGGCAGAGGTGGGCAAAGGGTTATTCTGACACTTGGGGTGTGTAGTAGGACAGAACCCGCTCAGGGTTGGGGTGGAAATACTCCTTGCCAGTGAATGTGCTGAGAACACAGAGGAAATAGCTGTGCTCCTTTTAGAGGGGCTGGGAGTAAATATTTATTTCACCTTGAAGGAAATGAGTGTTCAGGGGCCCAGGGCTCGGGGAACTTGACAAAGCTAGACAGCCCATACGGTGAGCCACATAAAGGGAGGAAATCAGAACCAATTGGGTTGGAAAGGACCTAATAAATTGTGTACCTCACAAGGACCCGGCGTTTTCTGTTCCTTGGGTGGGCCACATATGCTCAGCTCTTGCGAAGATTTGGAACAGCTGTCCTGAGTTGTTGCCGTTGAATCATAGCTGGTCCATGGGCCAGCGGTTGGCGCCTCTGGTCATTCCGTCCTTCCTCACAAAGCTCGCGGTGATTTGGCCGTCTCCCCACAGATCCCAGGGAACTGCTCGCTCAGCATCCTCTGCGAGGCGCTGGCAGCCGGGGCTTCCGTAGCCTCCTGCTGTGTCCTCTGCCCGGAACGGCCTCTTCCCGCAGCTTTCCGGCCTCCTCCCTCCAATTGCCGAATTCCCCTCCTCTGTGCTTGCTTAGCAGAAACTCCTCCACTCACTTTCCTTACTTTGCTGTGCTGAGATTGTCTGTCTGTGGGTGTCTCCCCCACCAGACTGCGGGCTCTTTGAGGGCAAGGCCTGGGTCACATTCATCTCTGAAGCCCGGGTCCAGCCCAGGGCCAGCCGTGTGGATGCTCGAGGTGGAACAGATCTTTTTAAAAAAAATTGCAGCGCCCGAGGCCAGTCTGGTGCAAGGGGAGTTGGTTTTCAGGACTATAGGAGGCATTTTGGGAAGCTAAGAGTGGGACTGCTCACCTGGGACTGCCTGTCCCCTCCTACCGGGTCCCCCTGGCCCCTGGCACATCGGAACTGTCCCCTGCCCCTCTGGTGGCTTGCCCGGTGCTCTCAGGCCACGGTGGGCTCTGCAGCGAAATGCGTTCCTGCTGCTCCATGCCTTCTTCAGTCGCTCTCTGGCTCCATCCAGAAAAATGTCTAATTGTGTCTTGAACTCATTTACATTACTTGCTTCAATGGCCTCACTTGGCAGCTGAGGCCATATGCTAATTCCACCCTTTTCATGAAGGAATTCTGCTGATTTTACTTGCTTTTTATGGTAGATTTTCCCCCCCGTTCTTTTCTCTTTTTCCTCCCGCTCCCCCAGTCACCAGTTTCTGGAGCCCACCCTGTCAGCCTCTGTGACTTTGGCAGCCTCAGAATGTTTCAGGCTCTGTGGAGCCTTTGGTGTATGGCCCCTGAAGGGTAGGAGCACTGGCCATTCCCTTTCCAGCACCTTCAGCTTGGGCTTAGCCAGAAATGTCCTGCCTCGGTTGCTCTGCTCCACAGAAGGGGCTCTTGGGCCTGGGAGTCATTTCTACCTGGGCATGTTTGTGGCTGAGGCCACAGCCGCAACCGTGGGCTGTTGGGACCAACGTGTGAGATGGCAAGACTGGCACTGGTCTCCCGGCATCGAAAGCCTTATGAGACAGAGACCTGCCAGTGGTGTGACCTTGGATGAGAGTTGGTTTCCCACACTGCATCTCAGTCTCTTCATCTGCAAAGTGGATGTAGCATGCCCTCGCATGGGGAGTCACTCCACGGTCTTCCCTGCATGCCCACTGCCCTTGGTGCTCTGGTCACCACCCCCGCAGGCCCCGGGAGCCATCTCACCTTCACTGCACTTGGTCTGTCCTTGGTACCATTCCTTCAGTGGCTTAAATTTTCTTCCTTTTCTTTCTGTCCCCAAACAAGCACTTATCTCCTTTTGAAGCATACTAGTTGTCACGATGAAGGGAGAGAGAAGTGCAAATTAATGGCTAAAGGAGGACAGGTGCTAGGTGAGGCTGCTGGTACGGCCTCTCGATTTCTCTCCATAAATATTAGTTGAGCGCCTACTCCATGCTGCTGGGGGCGAGGGGGTCTGTGGACAGAGACCGCCTGGGTCTCTGCCCTAGCAGGGGAGGCCACAGGGCTGTCCTGGGGGCAGTTTGGGGCTGTAGGATTCTGAGGAGGGTCACCTTGTCCGGCTGGCGGTGACATCTAGGCGGACATTTGAAGGCCAAGGAGCCTGGAGAAGGGACAGTTTTGGCCAAATGCTTTGGGCACATCTCCACAGGCCCAGGTCCCGGGCGGTAGACAGCATGGCTGAGGAGCAGAGTTCAGTCGGGCTGAAGTGTGGAGGCTGAGGAGTGGGGAGGGCTGTGCAGGTGGCGTGGGAGGCAAGGTGGTGGCTGGGCCAGCCATGCCCACCGCCCTCCTCCTCGTTTGTCCGTGGCAGCTCTGACCTTTCTCTCCTGTGACCCTCCCTCTCCTCTTCATGAGGTCTAACCCAGTGCTTTTAAAACCCAGGACTCCGAGCTCAGGTCCAGTCCTGTCCGGCTGTCTCTTAGCTCTTTGATCTTGGGCATGTAATTTAACCTCTCGGTGCCTTGATGTGTCACCTGCAAAATGAGGATGTAGCTAATAGGACAGAATGCAACGAGCTCCGATGTACTTGGCACTTGGAACAGGGACCAGCTTGTCACCAGCACCTCCTTAAAAGCTCGCTCTGAAAACGATGCTTATTTCTCGTGGCAAGGGATTGTACCAGGTCTCTGTGAGGATAACTCAGTTCCTTGAGGAAGTTCCAGCCTGGCGTGATATCGCTGAGGTTTTCCTCCTTCATTCATCCAGGAAAATTTTTGTCTTCAGTTATTCTTGGACTTTCTGCCCACTGGGGTTATTTTGAGCCTCAGTATGGAAATCCTTGCTTGGAACTATAGAGAGAGAAATCCACCAGAGATAAAACAACATGTCAGACTGCGCACGCTGTCACGCATGGAATCCTCCCAACAGTCTTAGGAAGCAGGCCCCGCATTGATCACCCCCACTTTTCACAAGGCCTGGTTGTACTGCAACTGCGTTCTAGGTGTGGGGCCTCAGTCCAGAATGTCGGGGCAGGGGTGTGCGCTCCGGGTGAGGGCAGAGTTGCTGGGGATAACCTGATGGGAAGAAGCTGAGACCAGAGAGGGAAAGTGACTGGCTTCGGGTGGCCCTGCTGCTAAGGCGCAGAGCCGAGGGCACCACCGAGGTCTCTTCTCTGACTCTCAGAGAGCCTGCTGCTTTCTCCTCCAGGGCCAACCCACCTTTCCCACCCCAACCAGGGTCCAAAGGCGGGCCTCCCAGCACAAGAAGGGTAGGTCTGGTTCAGCAGACCGCTTCCTGAGAGCTTTTCTGACTCAAAGAGACAAGCGCCAAAGAAGATGGATGCGAATTCCGTTTCTTCTAACATCTCTTTCTAGTTTTGACCCCTAGGCCGACTTTGGGCCATCCGGTTTAAACTTGGTTGTGAGCCTTTAAAGATGGATGGGTTTTAGAGATTAGTCCACATTTCTGGCTGCTTTGGAAAAGCCGGGAGATCTGGCGACTCCAGGCCTGCATTCCTGTCTGGCCGTGGTGGGCCGCGGCTGAGGAGAGACCACCCGCTCCAGAGGGCGGGGGCATTCTTGCTCGTGGCAGTCTCCCACCGTGTCCTCTCCCTAACCCACTTCACTCCGAGGTGCCTGCGGACCCTGAGGCTCTGCTAATGGGAACACTGCCCCCCGCATTCTCAGTTTTGGGACAGGCCTTTGCCAGATGCTGGAACATCAGGCAGGACAGAAACTCAGGTCCGAGAACGTGATAATGATCCCTTCCGTGATGAAGCACCTGCCTTGTGACCTGCCCTCGGTTATGAGGTCTGCATGTACCACCTGTGAGCCTCACATCGCCCTGTAAATAATGTGACCCCAAGTGGGAGAGACAGGCCCGGAGAGGTAGTGGCCCTGGCACCACCTAGGTCCTGCTCAGCATGCAGATAAGGGAAGCCGGCATTGACCCCAGCAGGGGTCTGCCGCAGTGCCCACGTGCTTCTCCCCTCCCCCACTCCCACCCGCACGCTGTCCTTGTCCTCATGGGGGCCTGCAAGTGGATTCCTCTTCTCATGCCTCTTCAGAGGCAGAGAAACCCAGGGGCCAGCCTGCTTGTGGAGATAGACGATCTCCCTGGGAAATTCCCTCCCTTCGGGGTCACAGGTCGTTGTGTTCAAGAGAAATCTTCTGTGGTGGCATCTCAGAGTAGAGGCAGGCCTGGCAGGCTCCTGGCGCCACCCTGTTGTAGCTGGAACAGTCGTGTGGGCTTGGGTTGAACTGTCCTCCTCCTCCCGCCCTCCTTCCACCCACCCCCGTCCCCCTCTCCCTCCTCCTCCCCCCATATTTCTTGAGCACTCTCCTTGTGCTGAGCAAAGTGTCTAACGTTCCGGCGCCTCAGGTTTCTCCACACATAGTCGGGCCCGGCACTGTGGCACTCTGTCAGCAGCAGCCGCTGCTGTCAGCAATGAAGCTTTCTTGCTCATCTCCACAATGGAAATCATGTTGACAGGACCCCAGAACTACAGAGTTTTCATGAAAAATAGTGACTTTAAAAATGGCGTTCTCCCCAAGATGCCTTTAGAAAAGCAGTAGGAAGACACCGAGGTTACGTCGCATTTGTGCATCAGGTCAGGCCCGGCTGGCCTGACGTTGTGTGCCAAGTCTCTTCTTGGTTCCAGGCACCATGCTAGGTGCAGTACCGAACTTTCTGGAAGTTTAGTGTGTGTGTTCCTCTCCATTCTTGCAGGTGAAGAAACAGGCCCAGGGCATTCTAAGTATCTCATGAAAATCATGCAGCTGGGAAGCAGAGCGGGGATTCAAACTCGAGTTGACCCTTCCCAAAGCGTGCGCTCTCAGGCCTCAGCTCTGGGCCCTTACCAAGACCTCCTGTCCTGGAAGCTGAGGACGAACCCAGAGGGTCCAGAGAGCACGTAACAGAAGAGACAGGAATTCTCTGTCCCCGCAGAGGCCTGTTATTCTTGATTGGTCAGCAAGTTTGCATATTCCCCATGGTGCTTGGGCAAACTCCCTGGTTTTATCTCCAAAGGTCAAAGCTATTTTCCTGTGCCAGCACCCATCTGAGGCAGTGCCCCCAGGGAATTGGAGGGAACTCTGAGGGACTCAGGTAGTATAAGGGGCAGGATCAGTTCCCTGGGTGAAGGTGGTGCTTGGGTCTCTCCAACTTTGCTGATTGTGTAGTTGGCATAAGCCATTATAATTTACATTCCCACATCCATCTCTTAATTTTGTGCCGAGAAGGAATTCCTTGCATCCATATTTGGTGATCTGTCTCTCTATTCCCTTCCCTCACCCCCAGTCCCTCAAGGTGTCTGCCAAAATCCTGTGTAATTTGTATCATCTCCCAAGCTGTTATAGTATATGAAGGCAGAGGATAATTCAGTTATTCTTGAATAAAGATTCTTAGCAAAGAAAAAAAAAAGGAGGGGGGTAGCTAGTTTTCATACTCACTGCATGAAATAGACAATATTTCCTGAAACAGGAGATACGAACCTCAAAGAATTTAAAATAAAACATTCATTTTATTATTTTTTTAAAGAAGGAAAACGGGGGAAAAAAAGTAGAATAGTCAGTCTTTTTATCCTAAGTACAGATGAAATTGATTAAACCTTAAAGACTGGCCTCAGCACACCCGGTTTATTAATTGAAGAATTTCCTTTTACCCAGAATGGGAAGTTCACATTAAAATCGAGCTTGCCCCTGAGTGGCAGTGACACTTGAGAACTGAACATTTTCCACAATCCTATTTTCTCTTCGGTGCTAGAGGAAATCCTAAAATGGTTAAAAGGGGGGAGGGAGGGAGCCGAGAAGGGGGGGAGAGCAGAAAAAGTACATTTTAAGGAAGTCCTCTTTCATTTCCTTGTAAAGCATGAAATCAAATTAGACGCATGGCCCACAATTATTTTATTTCTACATTTCAAATTCCATTTTCTGCTCCTTTTCACTGCTCGTGAACAGGAGTTGTACTGTTGTGCAAAGTCAGCTAAAAAGATTACCCCCGCCAGACTAAAGACACAGTAGCTTAAAGAAGCAAAGAGGCAAAATTCCCCGGTTGGGTTGGGAGCCCCATGGCTCCTTCTCCCTGGGAAAGAGGCATCAGTGGCCAGCCCGCCCTTTTGGCTCCTTTGACCTGAGGGAGAGCTTGGAAAACCCCTGTTCCTCAGGCAAGCTGCCCGCCTCCTTCCCTGGAGAAGGGGAGACATGAGGGGGCCCGGAGTCCAGTGCTTCCTGAAGGGGGGTGGTCACACACCACTGGTGATGAGGAGGTGAGGGGATTAGGTGGGGTCTGCCTGCAGAATTCGTACTCCTGGGGAGCAGGGGAAGGATTTTCATCCCGTCCCTCCCATGTTGTCCAAGAGAAAGTCTCAATTTAGTGCTAAAATGTCTTTTATTGAACTCTCTCTGATCCCTTTTTAACCAAGACAGCAGGCCTCCAGCTCAGCACTCCAGCAGGCCACATTATCTAGTTAGAATTTAATGACATTTAATCACTCTGTTTTGTTTTTGTTGTGTTTATTTTTATGGTGAACTTCTATTTATGGTCAACGGAATGGTTTGCATTTATTGTCATGTACTTCTTTTTACTATAAATGCATTTGAGGGCAAAAAAAAATGAGTTGATTTAAATACATGTATACGTAAGTAATAGAAGTTGGGCATGGTAGAAATCGGGCAGGTGGTACATGGATGGGACCCCCCGGTTTAACTCCTGCTCCCTCCCTGAAGCAGGGCACAACTGTTTTAAAGACCTCCAGCTAAAGGGCTCTTTAATCATGTCTCCAGTTATCCAGCCACATCTTTACCAGCCCTTCCTCTCAGGAAATTCTCTTAAAGATCTACCTGAGCTCCTTCATGCTTCCGTTTAAGATCATTTCCTTTTGTATTTCCATTAGATGGGGAACATCTGGTCCCAACCTCTGAACTCCAGCAACTCCTTCACGTCCTCTTCCCTTGGCCTCCCAGTGGGCACGGGGGCTCACAGACTTTGCGGGTGGAGGGAGTGGGAGGCAGGCGGTCTAGGTAAATGGGAATAGCACAGGCTTTGCCAACTCAGAGATCTGGGTTCGAATCCAGATGTCCAGTTTGCCACCCGGGCAACCATGGCCACGTCACTTCAAATCTCTCTGGGTTTCCATTTCTTCACCTGAAAAGTGCAAATAATAAATACGTCCTTCCTGGGCTTTTGTGACGATTAACTGGAAAACAAAAGTGTCTGGTGCATTCTTAGACACTCAATAAAGGTTCATTCTTAAAACAAGAAAACAAAACAGTAAAAATAAAAATAATAAAAAGGTTCATTCTTTTCCCCCAACTCCCTGGCCGTTTTTTGTTTTTTTTTTTAATTAAAATGTTTTTTATTTTAAAAATAATTACAAACGTACAGAAAAGTTGTAAGAATAGTATGGAGAATTCCTGTATCCCCGTCACACTTTAGGTGTCTTTTTTGGCCCCTTTCACCTATGTTCCTGTGATTTTGGTGAGCCCAGACTCAGGAGTGGCTCTCTAGCAAGCCTGGCCATTGCTGACTGTGACGTGAGGACAACTCTATGGTTTCCACATTGTTCTTGCAGAAGGACGAACTGTCGACAACAGGGTCTCCTGGTGGCCACTTGCAGACCTAATGGCGGGTCTGCCGCCATCTCTTCCCATCCCCACCCCCGACCTTGTAGGATTGGCATGGCTTGTAGGATCAAATCAGGCTCTCTACGTGAGATTCCTAATGGGAGATGAGCACACCTAGAGTGGTAGCTGAGGTGATTCTGTGTGTGCTCAGAGAGGGCAAGAAAGTTTTTCCCTCTTCAGTGTTCTGTAACTCTTTTTGATGATGTTGTGGTGCTAGGAGCTTTAACATGGCGAGTTCAGGGCATCTGGCAAGAATTTAATAATAATGTTTTGATTTTATTATACTTTTACTTTTTTACCTATTGTTTATGGTAAATGATACTGGTATTCCAGTGATAGGAAACTTTATCTTTAAAAATAAATTATACAATAAAAACTAATGAATAAATATATAAAAATAAAAAATAAAACAAAAATAAATTACTACTATTTATGAATCAGTAATCTCTGCATATGGTTCAAAATTTTAAAGGTACAAAAAGGTATACAGTAAAAAGTGAATCTCCCTCCCACTGCCATCTGCAGCATACCTAGTTTACTTACCCAGAGGCAAACCACTGTGACCAGTTTCTTCTGAAAATTCTAGGCACTCAGTGATTTCAAGCATGTACTTTCTCATGCAAAATCTCTAGACACAGTAGTGTACTATGCATTTGGCAAGAGTTCTGTTTCAGTGGACCTAGAGCTACTTTTTGAAAAATAGCTGTGTAATATTCCATTATACACATCTACCATAATTTATTTAACTGGATCCCTACTGATTTGACAGTTAGGTTGGTTCCACATTTTTGCAATTACAGTGTAGCAGCAAATGCCCTTGTGTGTGCTTTATTTTGCACATGGGTGCCTGGCTGGCTCACCAGGCATCTGCATTTGCTCTTTGGCTGACTGTGGAGGTTTTTGCCAGCTTGTGCTCCCACTAGCACAGGCAGCACTGCCTGTTTCCCCATGCCCTTAGTGTGCTGTCTAGTGTTTGGAGAAACCATGCGCCTCCCTGGGTAAGAGCTTGGGCTCTGGAGCCACATGGCCTGGCCTTGAACTCTTGCTCCCCTTCTTCCTAGTCCTGTGACCCAGGGACTGAATATCCTCATCATAAATAGGGCTACAATCCAGCACTGGCAGGGCAAGGACTTGTCACATTCATATTAGCTGCTTGTATTGTAATGAGAATTATTTCTGTCAATCCGATAGGGGAAACATAGGATTTCAGGGTAGTTTTCCTTTGCACCTTTCTGGCAAGGGGCGAGGCAGAACATCTTTTGACACATTTGAGCTGGGTGTATTTCTTTTCCTTGGCCCCTTTCTGTTTCCCTTTCTGGCCTGGCCCCCAGTGGCTCTCCGCCTGACTCCTCTCCAGCTCTGCCAGCCTCCTTGGCATTCCTTAGGCACACCGTCGGGGCTTTGCGCTGGCTTCTCCCTCTGCCTGGGAGGCCCTTCTAGACCGCCAGCTTTCTCCCCTGGGATTCTTGGCGCAGATGTTCTCTTCTCAGTCGGGCCTCTCCTGAGTGCCGCATTTGAAATGGCAACCGGACTGCCCTCTGTGCCCCTGAGCTCCCTTCCCTGCCCTGTGTTGTCCTCATGGCACTCATATTCTACCGTCCCATAAACCTCACTTATTCTGTTTATTCCTGACTTTTTTTCCTCCCTATTGCATTGCAGGTCCCACAGGGGCAGGGAATGCTGTCGGTTTCAATCATTAAAGTACGATTAAAGTAATCAATCATTAAACCTCCAACCCGGGGCCTGGTACCGAGGAGGGGCTTTAGTGAATGAGAATGCTCTTGAGAGGGTCGACACTTTCATTAGGTTGTTGCTCTTGTTATTATTAAGTTGAAGAAGCTTTAAGTATTAAGGACAGAAGTCCTTTGTCCGTAGTGTGAGCTTTAAACTTCTCTCTGTAGTTGTCTTTGGACTTTAACATAAGTTTTTTCCAGACAGAAAAATATTTGATTTTTATGTTGTTGAATTGGTTAACCTTTCCTGTTTTCCCTTTAAGTGTTTCTGGGTTTTGGTATTTTTTACATTGAAGATTATAAAAACAATTCTCGCATGATTTCTTTCCTGTTCTTTTTATGGTTTGATTTTTTTTTTTTTTTTAATGCTTAAATCTTTGATCCATTTGGAATTTATTTGCAGTGTAAGGTAGGGATCCAATTTTATCTTTATCTAGATGGCTACTCATTGCCCCTCTGTCATATTTCATGTAATTCATTTTTCCTTACACTGACTTGAAAGGCTAACTTGTCAGGTATTGAATTGTACGATTTGGGGTCTGTTTTGTAGATTTTTCTAACCTGGGCATGTGAGCACCCCAGCAGATCCTTATGGTCAGCCATCCCGGGAGGGAGACGGCCGGGCCCCATGGGGCGTGAGCGGGCCCGGTGTGCTGTTGTCCCCATTTACAGGTGAAACACCTGGAGGTGTTTGCTGGGGGTCTCCAGCGTTTTGCTATGTTTGGCTGTTTCCTGCGTCCAGCTGGTGTCCAGGGCTTCTGTGTGCTGTCTTGCCTGCAGCTGTCCATTCTCTTCCCTCGCTCGCTGACTCTCCATTGCCACCCTTCATTGACTCCACTGCCAGCATTGTCCTTGTTGTCCCCTGGGTGTCCTGTGCCAGTCCTCATCCCTCCTCTCGCTTCTTCCTCAAGGACTGGCCTCTGATTTTGGATGTGTCCTGGGGCACACTGCAGCTCTCCTCTGCACTGACCTGCCTTCCTTCCTCTTCCTGTCCGCGGGGCCTTTCACCCTGCTCTCGGGGTGCCTCAGGGCTCCCAGTGGGCTCTGGAATGAATGTGGGACTCTGGTAGAGAGGCAGCTGGCAATAGAGAATGCAGTCAAGCTGAAGTCAGACAGCTCTGGTTCTGCCCTGCCTCAGCTGTTTACCTCAGATTTCTCCTCATGAAGATGGGAGCTAGCGTCTCTTCCTCCTGGGGCTGTGGTGAGGGTGGCGAGGATTAGAGCTAAGGCATAGAAAGCCGAAGTCCCAGCTCAAGAGGCTGATAGTACAGACACCGAGGCATGAGACAGTGGGGAGCTGTGGGCACCAGGGTAAAAGTGGGAATGCATAGCAGTTCTCAAGGGGCAGCTACTCTGCAGCCATGTCGGATGCAGGCCTGGTGAGGCCATGTCCGCTGCTTTGTAGAGCTTTTGATGGCTCTACAAACTGTAAATGTTGGTGGTGTATGTATCGGATTCTCACAAGCACTGTGCACCCTAAACTGTACCTATTCCAGAGCCTGGCATATCTTTAAGTTGTCTGTTTGCAGCTGCTGATGGGACGCCCAAGCCCAGGGCTTGGCTCACGCCCAGCTTCCAATCCGTGGTGGCTGTTACTTGGATTGTGGTTACTACTTTTGGGTTTTTTATTGGTCAGTTCTGCTGAAAGGTGGGCCAATTCCACTTCCACTTTTACTCATGTGCTCAGAACATCTGAAACTTGCCTTCTTCCTGGTCTATCTGGTGTGGCGCATCAATTACCTAGAGACCAGGAAGCTGGTGTTTCGTTGTCGATGGGTTTTGCGGTACGTTAGCGACACAGGGATGGTGTTTCCCTGTGGTGTGGTCAAATCGGCCAGGATATTTGGGAAGGCACCCACCTCTGTTGAGCCAAAACAGTAAGGGACCCCCACCCCTTGGTGGCCACGGTCCTCCAGGCTCTGCGCTGGTGCTTAGCAAGGCCCCGTGGGGGACCCTGTCATGGCACTGCTGGAGTTGGGGGGCCTCGCCGGCATTTGCTCTCCTGCCAATACCCTTGCTCCTCCTGGGAAAGGCACAGGTCCTTTGTCTTACAGGTCTGTGGGAATCGTAAGGAAAGGAGGTGGCCACGTCTCGAGCTTTTCCTGTGTGCTGGCATTGTGACAGGATCACTAAAATGACAGCGGTCACTTTCGTGGAGCTCTGGAAGGTACCAAGTCCACACTAGGCGCTGCCAGCCCCTTCAGGTGTTGTTTCTGGCTCCAGTGTTCTGCAGAGGAGGGTTCCTGGGCTCCCCAAGGTCAAGGGCCTGCTGGCCTGAGGCTGAGCAGCTGGCGAGGGGCAGCGCTCTGCTCCTGCTCCATGCCCGGCCCCACGGCTGTTCCCTCTGCCGCCCCCGGCCTCCGACTCACCTCAGCATTCCTACCGTGGACTCTGGGGAACCAAGCCGCTGCCCTGTGCTTCCTGCTGGAGGGCCTCAGCCTTCTCCCACGAGCTCCCTTTCTCACAGGCCCCCAAATCAAAATAGACCAGCCCTTGGGGCTGTTTCCTAGCTAAGTGTCTGGGGTTCCTAGGTAGGGTGGGAGAGACCACTGTCAGTAGGAAACTGAAATAGCTTTAGCGTCCCTGCTTTACAGGTGAGGAAACGGAGCTCAGAGAGAGTAAATGGCTTGATGACAGTTCCCTTCTTCTGAAGCGGTTTGTGACAAGGGTCAGGGTCCCTGAGCCTCTGCTCCTCTGGCCTCAGTGGAGGACTTGGGCCTGGCCAGGGACCTCCAGCCTGTCAGTCTTAGCTGAGCCCGCAGGCGGCTATGTAGTGTGTAGGACCATGTCGATGTTTTCCGTCAGGTGAGGGAGGCAGGCTGGCTCCCAAGTGGGCCCGCAGGGCCTGAGGAGGGGCTGGCTGTAAAAGTCAGACACGCCACCATGTGCTGGGGGGGAATCCTCGGCCCATGGATTCCTGGCACCCACCCTCTCCCTGGCTTCTTCCTTCCCCTTCCCCAGGCCTCCGAGTCAGCACAGGGTCAGCCTGGAGCTCACCCCACCAGTGGGGGCAACAGGGTCTGAGTGTGGAGGCTCAGCTGGGAGGGGCAAGGCCTTGGCTCAGCCCTCAGCAGCCCGAAGCACCAGCCCCGCTGACCGAGGCCTGCAGGGCGATGTGGGGGCTCTTCAGACTATCGCTCTCCCTCTCACCAAACTTTGGCGAAAGGCATCCCTGTGTAGATTCCGATTTTACAGATGAGGTGGTGGAGGCCCCTGGGTGGGTTGAGATCTGGACGCCTGGGCCGGGCGCTTCCAAACTCCTGCTCTTCCCTCTTACTCCCATCTGTGGCCCTTGGCTCTATTGTCTGCAAAGTAAAAGGACCCTCATTGCTAAGCCCCTTCCGTTTCTGAACCTCTGATTCTTTGTACAATTCCAGACTCTCCTGGTAGCAGGAGTACCCAGAGGGAAACTGCAGGGCTGCCCTGCCTCCGGAAATTATGCAGAGAGAGGAAAACGAAAACACACAAAAGCGATACACACCTGAGTGTGTGCCTTAATGTAAGAATTCACTGTGAAGCAAAACGGATCCACCGCGACGAAGGCCTTGCCACCCCCACTCCGCCTTGGCAGAGTCAGGGTTGGGACACCTGCAGCCTGTGCTGACGTCACATCAAGCCTGGGTGCGCGACCCTAGGTGGATGGCTCTGGGCAAGTTATTTAATCCATCCGAGCCTTAGTTTTTTTAATCCATAAAATGGGGAGGGGGACAGTATGTTGACTAAAATGAATAAAATAGTGTCAGTAATGATGACTTCCAGCCTGGGCTTTGAGGAGCTCCTTCTGGAAGCAAGACCGCTAGAACCCGCCTTCTGCTGGCCTGGAGTGCCCAGGGGCCTTGCTCATACCTGCTTTTACCTGGCTACAGAGTAAGTAGTGCATTCGAGAAATTAGATCTTGCTGGCAGCTTGGGATGCCAGGTACTATGGTAGAAAGAAATCAGGGACCCCGAGCTTCATTCTCTCTGAGTAACCCTTTGCTCCTTGACCTTGAGTTGGTTCCTTCACCTCCCTGAGCCTTTGCTTATAAAGTAGGGCTCATATCCACACTGCAGAGCTGTGGTTGAGATGAGGCGAAATGAGTAGCTGCAGAATAAATGCGATCAAAGTAGCTGGCATGATCGAGGGTTGCAGTGGTGCCATGTACTGTTCTAAACCTGTTAGGTGCACTCTCTCATCTAATCTTTGCATCAGTCCAATGAGGTGGGCACTGGCGTTGGCCCTAACTTGCTGATGAAGGAGCTGGGGCACAGAGAGATGTAGTATATTTGGCAAATGGTGGTAATAAGGGTAGCAGATCAATTGCCACTACAGTTTTATATTGCTGATAGCAACATATTTACATTGTTCCTTGAATATTTAACAAGTCACCCTGTCCCACACTGATGAAGGATGTTGGTGTGGGATGTTGTGGGAGGTGTGAGAGGTGGGGAACATGGGAATCCCTGTAATTTCTGAGTAATAATTAGGTAATCTAAGCACCTTTAAAATATATATATATATATAAAATAACATTTATGTAAGCAAATGCACATATATGCATATGTATTTATATATCATTTTACAAATATTGGTATGTACTGTGAAAAATCTTGATTTTTATGAACAATAAAAAAATAAAAATAAAACAACTGTAGGAACAAATTAATTAAAGAATTTAGGTATTGGGCTTAAAAAACAAAAAAAAACAAACAAAACAAGTCACCCGTTAAAAACCAGTTTTTTTCTCTAAATTTAATATTATTTCCCCTTCTTAGAATTGCCCATAGCTTTTGATTAGAACACACACACACACATCTGATTTTGCAGTTACTAAAATATGTTTAAAGTTTTATGTTCAGTTCCTCCAGCTGAAAATTTTTTTCTGAACACACATTTTTTTCTTTAGTCCCAGAAGTTAAATTATATCTCACAACTAACTTATAGTTTGTTAAATGCTAACCTTTGTACGTTTAAAATTTTTTTTTGGAAATGATTAAGATATATAATCTACAGAATTAGAAATTGCAATTTTTGAAAGCACTGAGAAACTTCAACCCTCTTATAATTATTCTGCATATCTTTAAAGAATTCTATAGCCAGTACAACTAGATAAAAAGCTGTGATAGATTGAAAAATATAGAGGGTCGTTTGTAAGCCTTGATTTTTTGTCTTGTGTTTCCCACCCACTCGCTTGCTCTGTCCCTCTAGTCTCAAAATGATTTCCTCCCCTGGGTTCGTGGGAATCGCGAAGGACACTGTTTGATTCATTCTGTGGAAATACTAGGGATGTTGAAAACTTCAAGACAGGCCAGTGATGTCACTTCCTGTCGTCTGATCAAAAGTTTGATGAAGAAACGAGAGTAAGCCAGAGCGCTGACAGGCAGCCGCCGTCGCCTGATCTGACCCCGGCTCCCAGCAGTGCCCTGGTTCCCAGTGTGGCCCTTCTAGTCCCCGTGACCTCGGGCTTCCTTAGAAGTCCTCCAGTGTTGCTGCCTGGCAGAGGGTCTGCCCGCGAGCCTGGCCTTTGGAGCAGGGCTGTGTGCTCCCCTGAACAAAGGCGGCTTGTCGCTGCCGGGAGAAGGCCGTAAATGAAATCCTGAGCCGGTTCCTCAGCCTCCGGGTCCTGAACACTTATCTTTCTTTTTTTTTTCTTTTTTTAAAAGATTTATTTATTTACTTGATCCATTTTAAACACCCCCTTCCCCATTTGCTGTTTCGTGTCCATTTGCTAGGCAATTCTCTGTGTCTGTTTCATCTCTTCTCATCCTCCTCCTCCAGTCTTCACCAGGATTCGATCCTGGAGACCTCCGATGTAGGAGAGAGGTGTTCTAGCCATCTGCGCCACCTCGGCTCCTGGTTTTCGGAGCTTTCGGAGCGTCTTGTCTTGTCTCTCTCCTTTTGTCATCATCTTGCTGCATGGCTCCTGGGGCCTGGCGGCTCACCGGCACACAGAGCCTGGCAGCCCATGCGCCTTCTATATATATTTTTTAATTTTACCGGGAGGTCCCGGGGATCGAACCCAGGTCCCTCCATATGGCAGATGGATGGCCAACCATTTGAGCCACATCTGCCCCCCTGAGCACTTATCTTTCTAGATCTGTCAGTCAGCTTCATTTCTCATCCCCGTGATCCCACCCGGAATGGGAAGCAAGATCGGCCTAATGCTCTTAAGGACAGGTGTCATTCCTTCCCCTCCAGCCACTGGGAGGATGGCGCACCCCTGGGTAGTTTTATACACCAGTAGCAAATTAAATATCGGAGCAAAGGAACAGGTTCCTGGTAAAGAAAGTAGAGGAAGTGGGGTGGGAGGAAGCTAACATGTGCTCAGTTGAGTCCAACAAAGATTTATTAAGCTGTGCCCCAAGCCAGGTCCTGTGCCGGCTGCTGGGAATACGATGGAAAACCCGGGCCTCAGTCTGGGGGAGCTCTCAGGGTAGGATGGTGTACAAGGCAAGGGCCAGGGACGAGTGGGCAGACCGGGAGCACGAGCAAAGTCCAGGTGAGGATCAGGGAGTGGTGAGTGGTGGGAGAGGAGGCTGGAGAAGGGCCTGGGTCCTGGTCAGGGCTGATGTAAGGCTGTTTGACTTGGCAGACAAGGGCACAGGCACGGGGGTCCTGTCCTCTGCACACCTCCTGGCCACCTAAGCACGGGCCTCCACCTCACTTCCCTCAAGCCCCCACTGTCCCTCTGTAACGTGGGCTCAGCAATCCTGTGGGCTAGGTGGCATGAGGCCCAGGTTCCAGGGCGAACCCAGAAAACGGGAGCTGCTCTAGAAGACTACTTCAGACCCACGAAGGCTTTGTGGACACAGCTTTGTGTGGCGATTCTCCAGCACACCAGAGGTGGAGGACCGCTGGGCCGGGCAGTAGAGCCCCTCTGCTGTGAAGATGGCTCTCTGTCCTCAGAGAGAATAGCCCCAGGCCACGACTCCCCAGGCCCTTCTCACTCACCCACCCACCCGCTTTATCCCTTTCTGCCTGAAGACCCAGCCTTGTAACCCTGGACCCAGTTGAGTCGGCAGGTTTGCTTGTAGCGAGGATGAGGGGGTGACAGCGCCTTCTGGGGTGGGGCCGGGCTCAGGCTCAGAGTCGGCGAGGGAGGTGTCGGCACCACGCAGTTATGGGTCGGGGCGAGGAGCACACAAAAGGGCTGCGTTAAGCACCTGGCACAGCTCTTGGCACCACTTGTACGTGAAGCAACTGTTAGGTAAAAACGGGAGAATCCCCCCGAGCCACACTAAGGAGCTTGGTGTTATTTTGAGGACCGTGGGGCTCTTGGCTGGAAGGCAGCATGCAAGGTCAGATCCACATTTTACTTATTTACTTATGTACTAAAAATTGTAACTGGATTTATTTCCGGTAGACACAGACACCTGTGTTAAAATGTCAAAGGCTCCGGATAGTGTGGAGTGAAGTTTCCTTCCTACCCGCCTTCCCTGTCTGTCAGTCCAACAGGCCTCCGAGCTGCTTGGTCTTCAGAGAGTGTGTGCATCTGGGAGCAAATATGCATCCACATACAACACCCACACTCCCTCCTTCTCCCTTTTTAACACAAACGACACCCTACATGTTGTTCCATCTTTGCTGTTTTTACTTGCCCTGTCCGGGAGATCATTCCACAGTGGTAAATGAAGAGCTTCTTCATCCTTTTTAATGGCTGGCTCATACTCTGCTGTGGGGGTGTGACGTGATTTGCATGGGCTCGCCTGTCCCCTGAGGGTGGCCCTGTGCATGCGTTCCAGCTGTGGCTCTACAAGCCTCCTGCAGTGCAGCACTCATTTCACAGCTTTGTGTACTTGGCTGGGGAGAGATGCTGTGTATTTTGCTAGGTCTTTCCAAATTGGCCTCCATCGTGGTTGTACCCATTTACCACCACCATCACCCCAAAAGTGTATGCATCAGTTACATATTTTTAGAAAGTTCCTTTTGGGAGGCTGTCTGGAGGATGCATCTTAGAGGGGCAAGGAAGAGGCCTAGTGACTATTGCCATGAGCCTAATGTGGGCTTTGGGAACTGGAGATGGACCAGAGAGAGATCCAAGAGTCATGCTGGTGGCCCAGTACCTAAGTGGGAAAGGAAAGGAGGAACCTAGCAGACAATGAGTTTCTTTTCAGGCCTTGCTTTTTTAAAAAAGCAAGTCTGTTTTCGATCCTTTGTCCTCTTTATGGTGGCTGATCGAGCCAGCATTGCCCTCCTCTCTGGGGCTGTGCTAGAGACCTGGGCCCCCCACCTGGTGGCCTGACGAAGGAGAGGCTTCTGCTGGCTACTGCCTCCCTGTGCCAAGCTCCTGGGGACCATATGCCACTGGTGTCCCCAGCTCATAGGATGAGGGAGAAGTGGAGGGTCTTGGGGATGGGGGTGGGTGGGGGTGGGGTGCTCTAGACCCGGCTAAAGATAGTGACACCACAGGCTGTTTCTCCTTGGGGAGGCCAGAGGCGCTCGGCAGGTCAGTGGTGACCAGGAGGCCTCCGCATCCTTGGGAAGGATTCTTCTGCAGAGAAATTGGGAGCCCTGATTTCTAGTGCCCTTTGGGACCAGTTGGCTGCATGATTTTGAGGCTTCATCAGAAATGCCAGGTTAATGCATCAGCCTGAGGGTAGATGGACTAGTGAGTGCCAACAGGAAAGAAAGTCACCCCTCCTCCTCGCCTTCCTTCTGCTCGGCAACAGGGCAGGGCCATCGAAGTCATTCACAGCCTAACCAGTGAACTGTCATTTGGGCCTGAAGACCCCTCGTAGGGCAAATTCTCGTAAACTGAAAATGTAATTATCGTTGATTTCAATGGGAATAAACATTTATGTCTGCTGGCATCCCCAAATAACCCCCTTTAGTTCT
This sequence comes from Cabassous unicinctus, assembly GCA_029593785.1. Lineage (NCBI taxonomy): Eukaryota > Metazoa > Chordata > Mammalia > Cingulata > Chlamyphoridae > Cabassous > Cabassous unicinctus. Next base: position 10,865 of record JAQZBX010023453.1, on the reverse strand, counting down.
TCTTCTTCTTCTTTTTTTCAAAGATTTGGCTTTAACATTGGGAATTTATCAGCTTGTAGGCTTACAGTTTTGGGGCCATGAGAATGTCCAAATCAAGGTATCATCAGGATGATGCTTTCTTTGTGTAGATTGGCTGCTGGCAATCCTTGGGTCCTCTGTCACATGGCAAGGCACATGGTGGTGTCTGCTGGTTTCTCCCTTCTCTTCTGGGTTTTGTTGCTTTGCTTCCATGGCTTTCTCTCTGTATGAATTTCGTTTTTTTATAAAGGACTCCAGTAAGAGGATTAAGACTCATCCTGGGCCACGCCTTAACTGAAGTCACCTCATCAAAAACCCTACTTACAATAGGTTTACACCCTCAGGAATGGACTAGCTTTAAGAACATGATTTTCTGGGGTAATACAGTTTCATACCACTGCACACACCCCACCCCTGTACTTTGTCAGTCTTTCTCTTCCCTTTCTTAGCAAGGGCAAGTGTTGAGGCATTTGCCAAGCCTAGCAAGAAGCACTGAGCTTTCTCCTGCTAGGCTATTTTTCCTGTGTTGAATGGAGTGAAAATGATAGAATTGTACAATAGAAAGACGTGGGTTTTGGAGTCAGACCCTGCTCTGCTGTGTGTTAGCTGTGTGAGTCCAGGCCAGCTATTGGCCTTTCATGGACCTCTGTTTTCTCATCTTGAAATGGGGACAATACTCTCTTTGAGTTTCCCAGCTGCTAAAACAAACACCATACAATGGGTTGGCTAAAACAACAGCAAGTTATTGGCTCACAGTTTTGAGGCTGAGGAGTCCAAAATTGAGGTATCAGCAGGTGATGCCTTCTCCCTGAAGGCTATGGCATTCTGGAACTGACTGCTGGCAATCCTGGGTCCTTGCCTTTCCTGGGGCATGGCAATGCACAGGGTGTTGTCTACCCTGCTCTGGGTTCAGTTCACGGCTTCTTCTGTGGCTCTTTCTCTGTGTCCAACTTCTTTTGCTTATAAGGGCTTCAGCTGTATTGGATTGAGGCCCACCCTCTTTCAGTTCTGGGCACACCTTAACAAATCATATCTTTAGAGGTCCTGTTTAAAAATGTGTCATACCACAGGACCAAGGGTGGGACCCGAACCTGCCTTTGGCGGGAGCATGATTCAATCCCCAACATTCACCTTCTCTCTCATGGTGGTTATGAGGTGACTCAGTTGTCGAGGGCTGCCGTAACAAAGTACCACAAAGTGCCACAAAGCACCACAAACCGAGTGACTTAGAACAACAGAAACCCATTGTCTCTCAGTTCTGGAGGTCAGAAGCCAGCGGCCTCTGAAGCCTGTAGGTTCTGGTGGTGGCTGACAATCCATGGTGTTCTTTGGCTTGTGGTAGTGCTTAATCTCTGCCTGATCACATGGCCGTCTCCCCTGTCTTTTTCCCTCTCTTTATAAGGACACCAGTCTTTTTGGGTCAGGACCCACCTCATCTAGTTTGGCCTCATCTTAGCTAACCACAGCTTCCAAGACCTTGTCTATGAAGAGGTCACATTCATAGACAAGGAGTTGTGGACCGAAACGTCTCCCTGGGGGCCTCCATTCAGTCCCTAATCATCTAAGGATTCAGTGGCGTTGTGCCTGCCCAATCACCTCCCTCCTGGCCTGGTCTTAGGAGGTGTGCGATCAGGCTTCATTTGCCTGGTTTTGCCCAGCCTAGGGCATCGCGCAGCTTCCCGCAGAGCACATTTCCCCCGGCTGACCTTGTCTTCTTTCACCTAGGAGCCCAGATCATCGATCTGATGATGCTGGTCATTGACGTGACCAAAGGCATGCAGACGCAGTCGGCGGAGTGCCTCGTCATCGGGCAGATCGCCTGCCAGAAGCTGGTTGTGGTGCTGAACAAGACAGACCTCTTAGCTGAGGGGAAGAGACAGGCGGCCATTGATAAAATGACCAAGAAGATGCAGAAGACCTTGGAGAATACCAAGTAGGTCTGCCAGTGAGAGGAATGTTCTCCTCTATAAGAAGGAACATGACTCGGTCAGGCAGGTATCAACTTCAGGTCCCAGTAAATGGAATCTCATCCTCGTCCTTGCATATACCAAGACCAGCATTATGCAGGGTAAAGGCTAAGATGCTGTAGATAGAGGCCAAAGGGTATAGAAGCATCAAGAAATGAGACATTGGTTTCTAGGTTCCATCCTAATGGGAGTGGCCCAGGTTGGAGGGTGCTTCTGCTCTACCTGTTGTCCCGAAACCCAGGCTCCTTTCTTCTCATGGCTCCCCTGTGGGGTCACAGGCATGTCTGTGTTTGAGCTCACGAGAAGGGGGAAGCACGCGGCAGCGTCTGAGGGCTTGGGCTGGGACTGGCACACATCTTCTCCCACTTCTGGTCTCTTGTTGGGAATGTAGTCATTCCCACGTGTCCTGGTCGTGCCTAGATGCAGGAGTGGCTAGGAAACGTGTCTTCTAGCCACCTGCTTATCTGCCATTCAGCCAGCAAGAGGGAAAAGTGAATTTTGGTGGACAGCTGGGTGTCTCGCTCACAGGGGCTTATAAAATTGGGTAGATGGATGGATGGATGGACAGACAGACAGTTGCATTATTTCTGCTGGAGACAAGACTGGTAGGAGCCAGATCAGAGAGGATGTTATTAGTATTTCATGCCAAGAAGCTTAACGGTCTTACCTGGTGGGAAGTGGGGAGCCTATTAAGAGCTCCATGCGGGGGAGGGACTGGATCTGATGAGGCTTTCCTGTCCAGACATCACTGGCTGCAGGTGGGAAGATGGCTTGGAGAGGAATATCTGGGAGGAGAGGAGGCTCCCAGGGAGAGAAGGGATGGCTCCCAGTGAAGGCAGCAGATGGGGGCAGATCTAAACCAGGTAGAACTCCCAGGCCTTGTCAAGCATTGGCTCCGATCACATTCAGAGAGATCCGTGGAGCAGCAAGGTGGCAGTGCTACTGGTGGGCAGTGGGGGGAGGTGAGGATGGAGGGGAAGGAGAAAGTGGGGAGGGGGTAGAGGGAGGTGGGGACAACGGAACAGAAAGCCATCTGGTTGTGCAGGCGGCTGCGGGAGTGACTTACTCTGATGTTGTCTAGAAAATGAGAACATGTCCTTGTTGAGCACACAGTGTGGGCAAACCTCATTGTTTTTATCAATTTCTCTCTTCCTCTCTGGGCCAGTCCCTTTTGATCAATACTAAATAGTGGTCGCTGGGAGACAGCGAGACTTCCTCTTTGCTATGCAGTCCGAGACAATATCCTGCCACTTCCACTTCTCCTTCTCGCCTGTCTGTGGAGGGCAAGCAAGTAGAAAGTGTTTTTGTTTCCCCGTCATAAAGATTGATATGCCTTCCCATTTATGATTTTTTTTTCAAATCCAACACCTGCAGCTCTCCCTCAGAATTCTCAAGTCGGTTAAATTAAAGCTCCAGCCTTGTGAATGGGCCAAATATGTCATAAAAGATTTCCTAGCGCTGCCTTTTGTTAGCAAAATTCATCAATCCGATAAAATCGACACATTTAGATAAGTATTGCATAAGAATTCAGACTTTGTTATTCCCAACGGAAGTGGATATGAGACTGTAAAAAGGAAGATAAAAAATTATATCTTCTTCGTCGTGAGTTATTTGATCTCGCTGCTGTTTTATTTACTTGTCAGAAAGAGGAGAACAGGTTCTTTTGACTCCTGCTTTAAAAAACCCAATACAACATCAGTACCACATGCTGTATAAATGGGACCTTTTGGGTGAAGGATTTAAGCTACTGGTTAAGTGTAAATTAATGTTAGCTCCTTCAATTAATTACATTTAAGCAGAATTCCCACTTGCATTCTTAAATCACTATTCCATTTGAATGTATTGGTTGAAGGTCAAATTCCGGACTTTATCAGAGACCCATAGGAAATTGGCCCTCTGAGGAATGGACCTGGGAAGCCCCTGGTCTGCTAATTTGGGGCCCGGAGGGCTTGTGGAGAGACCCTTGTGCTTCCAGCCCCTGCTGCTCGTGGGCTGTGTGCAGCCCAGCCAGGGCCCCAGCCAGAGAGCGTCTCTCAGAACCTCAGCTTTCCCCTCTAGGCCACATAGAGCTACTCTCAGTCATCCCAAGGCACTGTTTCCTTTTCCGTGGCCTTTTGTGAAGCAAATCCTTAGTAAATACCAGTCCAAATGTGAAGAAATGTTCTGTTTAGAGTAGGTAAAAACTGTTCTGGCGAACCATGCGAATACTGAAACCTAAAAAGCGTTTAAAATGTAAAGCTTTTTTTTTTCCCTGTCCATAGAGTCATTTAAAGCAAACTTGGAAAATATAGAAAAGTGGATAAAATAAGGTAAAGACCACCCAAAGATTTGATCGCTTTCCTCAGAATAGCAGCTGCTGCCATTTTTTTTTTTAATTCAAATTTTATTTATTTCAAATTTTTTAAAAAAGGCAACTCAACAAGTTATGGAAGCATTACTCCTAAAAAGTTCTGTCCAGGCACTTTTATCTCATCTAATCCCAACAGCAAACTCAATTGTTCCCTCCAGTGTTCAGAAAGATACACAGATGAACACAGATTAGTTAAATGACATAGTCAGGGTCTCATCATTAATGAAAAAAAAAAATGAAGAGAAAAAAATGCTTAATCATATTCATATCTCACAAAACCAAACCCCATATTCTTTATTTTTTACCTTTATTAATATGGTACATCTTTTTGCTTCCCCCCCGCCAATGGTTCTCTCGTCTGTCTGCTCATTGTTTGCTCTCCTTCTCCAGCAGGCACCGGGAACTGAACCCAGGACCTCCCACATGGGAGGCGAGTGCCCAACAGCCTGAACCACATCTGCTCCCCATGGGCTGCGGCATCTGCTGGCTTGTGGCATCTGCTCCTTTAGGTGTCTGCTCATTGCAGTGGCGCTGCATCTAGCTCGTTGCAACGGGTGCGGTGTCTGCTCGTTTTCTTTAGGAGGCACCGGAACCTGAACCTGGGACCTCCCATGTGGTAGGTGGGAGCCCAACTGCTTGAGCCACATCCGCTTCCCTCATCTTCTTTGCTTTTGCTATGAAACATTACAATATTGTTGTTAACTATAGTCTATAAATTATATTAGTTATATTTTTCCCATGTATCACCACATTCTTAACACCTTGTAGTAGAGGAACATTCCTGTATTTATATTATTAACCACAATCCTCATCTACCACCAAAATCACTGTTATACATTCCCTAAATTATCTTCCAGCTGCTGACATTTTGCTTTATTTCATTTCTGTCTTTTTACTGTACCTAGTACCCCCCCACACACACTTTAAATCTCTAATTATAACAATGCAGTATTTCCTTTTTTTTATTTCTGAGTTTATTACTTTACATTTTATATGGCAGGTACCTCATTTAGCCATTACTCCATCACTCTGTAGTTTACTCTTTAGACTGGCTCAAGTTTTCTTATCCTGGGGTGAACATCTTTGTACCTCCTTAAACTTTTTCTGTATTTTCA